>OZ005661.1:177298735-177543735 GCA_963930645.1 Salticus scenicus
AAAAAGTCGCTAATCCTAAACTTACATTTTTTTTGTCACTAAAAGCTTTTAAAATCCCCCAAACTTAGCAACTTTTCCCACAAATTGGCAACACTGATTTTGCATGCCACCGTGCTGTCTTTCCAGCCCTGCCCCATCAAATTAAGAAAACAAGCCTTTACTGGGAATTTTCGATTACGCGCGTCTTATCAGCAAAACCTGTTGGTCCCTATTGTTGTTAAGCATTCCTTTTCACTCCCCTCCCCCACTTCACTTTAAGAAAGCCAAGCCTGCTTATCACTTCAGCAACACACCTATAGGTTAAGCATTCCTTTCCATATAATACCCCTTTTGTGGAGTTGAGTTCTTGGAATATTCTATGCACGTGCATCGTACTTATCGCTGCTAACCATTCAAAGCACACTTCTCGCTGTAACTTTGTCGAGTGTAGGCGTTTTTTTCACTTCTCCTGAGTTTGACTTCATTTCATAGTGAGTAAGTTCCGCTATAAGGGCTATTTTCTCTCTTGTAATTTCGTGGTGCGATTACCCTTTTAATATGTCAGGGAAACGAAAACTTACCTCGTTATCTTTTAAAGAAAAAAAAGACTTAATTGCACTTTTTGAAAAATCAAATGTTCCCAAAACAGCTTTTGCCAAAGAACACCATATTCCCAGGATTACGTTGAACGATGTTCTTTCATCGAAACAAATCATTGAAGAAGCCGACTGCAAATGAGGAAATCTAAGTTTGACGATATCGAGGAGGTTTTAGTTCGATGGCTAAAACATGCCAGAGCCCAGAATGTACCAATTTCTTCAGCGGTGCTAAAAGAAAAAGCCATGCAAATTGCTAAGAAGTTGAACATTGAAGATTTCGGCGGCAGCAATGTTTGGCTAGAACGTTTCAAAGACAGACATTGCCTTTCTTTTAAAACGATTTGCGGAGAAGCAGCAGCTGTTGATGTTGATGCTGTAGAAGATTGGAAGGACAGTGTTCTCAAGGACATTTTATCTAGATTTGATGCATCAAATGTTTTTCATCTTTATGAGTCCGGCTTATTTTACCGTCATTTGCCCAATAAAACTCTGTCATTTAAGGGTGAAAAGTGCACTTCTGGAAAATCAAGCAAACAACGCGTGACGCTTCTGCTTGGAGCAATGGTTTCTGAAAATATTGTTTTTGTCACCGAATCCTACTGCAATTCATGAAAATATGTAGTATAGTATATTTCAAAGTTTTTTTTTTTCAAAATTCGCCACTCCGCCTAAGTCGTCAAAAAATCTTTGGTCCCTTTAGTGACGGCTTATCGAGGTTTTACTGTATATGTAGGTTAATTAGGAGAGGCATGAAAGGTGGGGAATAAGTATGCGTATCCCAGAGGTGAAACTTTTCAGGGCCTACCCCGGAATTCAGGGTTTTTGAAATTTTTGCTGTTTCTGATTTTCATGTAAATTATTTTGTTTTTACAGAAATTTCTTATTTTGAATGTTTAATTTGCCTTATATAATTGCATTAAGAACTCTCCAAATATCATTTAATACAGGTAGCCATGTGATATTTCATTATTAAATCTTCCCTATCTGCATGCAAAAATCAGTTTTCAGGGTTTTTGCATGCTAGGTAGTTTCACCCCTGGTATCCCTTAATCTGTGTGCACGCAGTGCACACGGGTCTACGCTGCCGACGGCAGTGGGGATCCGGTGTAAGTTTTTACTCGATCAAAATTTTTTTTTTTTTTTTTTTTTTTGAGTGAGAATATGGAATTTTGAGGATTCATTCATTATAGTGATTCATTTAAGCTCACTAGTATCTATTAAAATATGACTAGACAATACCTCATAAGAAACTTGTAAAGAATTATTATTATTAGAAATTTTATACACTGTTGTAGTGAATAAACAAGAGATATTACTAACGCTATATGACAATACAAACATTGAACTATACAATTTGTTAAGAAAAATAAATAAATAAAGTGTGAAAATAGTGTTATTAAAATAGTATTTATTAGTAACAAGCTACCTTCGGTGACCAGCTGGTTTGAGTTTCTTTAAAAGCCAGACCATATTAAACCACTGCTCGGTGGTGCCTACTCTCCACTTCAGAACCTACAACAGTTTTACAAGAAAAATACAAAAAATGACATGTATTTTTTTCTTACTAAAATTAAGTGTCATAACATAAAAATGATTTAAAAACAAAGCATATATATATATATATATATATACATATATATATAAATATTAAGTTCTAATGATAATTAAATTCAGTAAACTCTTGGTTAACCAGTATTCAACAAACCTGAAAAATTCAGAAAACACTTTTTTCTCTTTTCCAATAAATTGTTTTAAAATATTTGCTGCTATTTTAGGAAGCTTGTGGTTTTCATTTTCATATAATTAGTGTCCAAGTTAATATAATGCAAATCAATGTTTATACAAAGGCGAATGTCCCAGAAATTCACCAGATTTTTGTAGCCGATTTCTGAAATCTGCTATTATTTTGCCTTAATCGATAAATTCGCATTGTGTACAAAGTTGAATCTCTAAATACTCAATTATTTTGCTACTAATCGATGAATTTTTTTTTTTTTTTTTCCAAAGCTAAATCCCAAAATACACAATTTTGCGACCTAATTCAGAAATACGGGACGATTTCACTGCCAATTATCAAAAAGTTTTGCTTAAAGTGAAAATTGTGTAAATAAAAAAATTGCTCTCAACTTTGTTTTATTCAAAACTGAACAAAGTGGTCTTTAAAAAATTTATGAATATGGTATTTGTTATAATATGGTAATTAATAGCAGCTCATTTTCTTATCTTTATACTAAATCCAAAAGCAAGATGTACTGATTTTGAATTATCAAATAAAAAAGGAGCTGCATTAGAATTTGTCCAAACAGTTAAAAAAAAAAAAAAAAAAAAAAAAAAAAAAAAAACACTTTCATTTTAAAATTTCATGCAAATATTTCTCCATTCAATATTTTCAAAATTATAATATCAAAGTATTGAAAAATGTTGAAGTAATTCTAATCACAAAAGATTCTACATCCAATGAAGAATGTTTTCTCAAAAAAGAAAATTTAGTTTCAATAAAAGCTATAAAACTTCTAATTTTATTTAAAATAATAATTGTAAATTCTAATTCAATATGGAACTTTCAAATGGATTGCAATATTCCAGTACATAATCCAAAAGTATAAATTTTTTCTGAAATCTTTTCCTATAACTTTTTTAATGTATAGATTTTTTTTTTTTTTAATTTTTCATTAATCCATTAAATTAAGAATTTTTTTTGTTATTTAGTTAATTTGTTATCATTAAATTGTATGAAAGACATGTTATGTTAGGCAGGCCGCACACCAAAGAAACAAGCGTGACTTGGACGACATAAGAGACAATCCCTAGCATTGCCGCTAACTTTTACTTTACTGCATATGCACACCAGAGAAACAAGCGTCATGTCTTATTAGTCAAGTGTGTGTCTCCCGTTTGTCGCTCGAATCGCGCATGCTACAACTTTTCGCACTTGTTGCTCATGTTGCAACATGGCGGCGATAGAGATTTGACAACTGTGAGTAAATTTAAATAACACTGGGCTCAACGCAGTCGCTTTTTTCAATACTAATAACTTTAATAGAAATATTTAGTAAAATCCTTTGCAATATTTTTCTTCGATTGCATATTACGAAGATTGCTTTGTATAAATAATAGTATTAAACAAAAGTGACTACGCTGAGTCCTACAATGACAATATCAAATTCAAGTCCGTGTAATATACAGTAAACAATCAATTTGAGTTCAGATAGAAAGGAAAAACATTAAAATTAAAAAAAATACGGATGAAAACAAATTATAGGGTAACAATTTTATGCGAAAACCCCTATTATCGCTCCTGAATTTCATCTGTTTGACCGTTTCCGATAAAAGAAACAGAACAAGTTTACTAGCAAGGGATGCGTGGCTTTTTTTTTTTTTTTTTTTTTTTAAGTAGAAAAATAATTTAAGATAAAGGATAATGATTAAATTCTACTACTTTTCTTTTTTTTTTAAATAGATATATTCTATAGAAAAACAACGAAAAGGAAAAATAGAGAAAAAATATTCATTTAAAAGGAAGAAGATCAAATATAGGAATTTAGTACAATGTTAATAACATCTTGGAAATTATTGGGTTTTTACATCATTTTGCAATTTTTTATTAAAAACTGTTCAGATTTAAAAGCAACGTTTTCAACTGGAAACTATTAATTTAAATTTAACAATAAAGAAAAAAAATATATAAGGTGCAATGTAAAATTATTTTTCTTATATTATTCATATATTTAAATTATAAAGAAAAAAAATAAAATAAATAAAAACGCTTCTTTTAGCTGGAAAAAAAAAATAATAGTAATAATTTTATAGAATATTTGTTTGCATATCAATAATAACTTAATTAAAGCAGACAAGCTTTGTTTTCTGCTAGAAACAGGATATAAAACATTAAATAAAAATTTAAATAAAATATTAACAAAATAAAGGTATAAATAAATGAAATATAAAAATTATTTTCCCCTAAATTATTCATTTATTTAAATGATAAAGTAAAATAACAATTTTTTTAAGTTAAAATACTTTAATAATTCAACAACGAAAAATTAGTTTTTAAATTTAATAATTATTTTCTCTTAAATTATTCTTTTATTTTATTCATTCATTTAAATGAATATAAATTAAAAGATATAAATAAATAAATAAAATATAAATAAAAAGTGTGATATAAAAATTATTTATTTATTTAATAATAAAGTTTTTTTTTTTTTTTTCAGGTTGAAATAATTTTTTTTAATAATTTAATAGACTTTATTTTTACACAACAATAGTAACACAATTAAAGCAAACAATCAGCTTTTTCTATTAGAAGATCAAATGTTAATTATAAATAAAACATTAACCCCCCCTTTCCCCCACAAAAATATGAAAATTACTTTCCCTTAAATCACAAAGAAAAATTAAGTGTTTTTAGTTAGAATATAATATTTGATTAATTAAAAAAAAAAAAAAACTATTTTTAAATTTAATAATTATTTTCTCCTTAATTACACTTATTTTTCTTTCTGTTTTACTTGAAATTATAATAGATTTAGAAATTATAATCTCCTTATATTATAATAAATAATACCTGAAATCTGAAAAGTCAACAAGCACACGTGATCAAAAACGCTTCCTTCGCAGGATGTGTCTGCCGCTTCGGTGTGTGTGAAACTCGAGTCGCTTGGGCCGCGTCTCCAATTCCTCTTTGGTGTGCGGCAGGCCTTAGGTAACATTCACTATAAAAAAAAAAAAAAAAAATTTGTTAACTCACAGTAATCCTGTTATTACCATTTACATCATTTTAATGAAAACTCAATACTACAATTATGGAATATTTTTAGAAGTTCTGAATATAAAAGATTTTAGCTACAATAAAATTTAATGCACTTTCATATAACAGTTCTTTAATTCAAGGATGAAATCGACAAAAGTGTAAAAAATAAATAAATAAAACTTTATAAAAAAGATAAACATTAAAGCAAAATATAAGAAATCTCAGAACTGTTAAATTGGTTATCGCTTTCTAAAAATTGATTACTTATTTTTTAATATTTTATTTTTAAACGACAAAACACAAAATTTCACACTGTGAAAATTCGTATTTCAATATTTTAAAATAAAATTCTTAGTAGAAAAATAAATAAATAAATTTTTAGACACTGATTTCCTTAATTTTTATTTTTAATATTTCATTTTTAAGTAAAAGAAATGAAAATTATACATTGTGAAAATTCACATTTTATAACTTTAAAAAATATATTATAATAATTTTTAGAAAGGGATAACCTTATTAACAATTGTGAAGTTTCTGAATGTGAAAATGAAATTAAAAATATGCATTAGTTAATGAGTTATGATGGAGCAAAATTCTCCGTAGAATAACATTGGCTTTGGCTTCTGCCGACAATAAGTAGAAAGTCCTCTTAACTGATTGCCTGCATGCACATACTTTTCAGGCTTTTATTTTATTTGTCTATTTTAAATTTAAAAAAAAAATTAAAGCTCATTTCCAATGTTTAACATTTTATTTGGGTATGTGCATAAGAAACTTATAAGGCTAGTAATGCATTATTATATATGCATTAAGTTATTAAATAATGTTAATTTGAACTGAATTCAAAAATAATTTTAACTACTATATCGTTTTATCTGTAATTTTTTGTCATTAATAAAACTATAAATATTCATATGTTACATCAACTAATAAATTTAGAAAAAAAAATGTCATTAGATAAAGAAAATAAAATTAGTAATTCATCGTTTTAGGATATTTACACATTCAACATATTGTGTGCAATTAAACTAAATATTAAGCTCAAAAGCAAAGTACTAGACTGAATACTAGGAATAAATATGAAATAATTGGTGCATGACCAGAAAGCATTTAAATTTTTGCTGTTATGTTAATAGTGAATTAAAAAAAAAAAAGCATGTGTGTGGCCTATTTAAAAAAAAAAAAAATCTCAACAAAAAAATATATATATGAGGCATTGTGGATACGAAGGGCGAACTCGACATCAGGTCTTTTTTTTTTTTTTTTTTTTTTTCACCATCCGATTCTAGATCCTTCAGAGAATCTACAGGTAGAGCTTTCATGTTCAGATCACCCTTGTTTCCGTCGCAAAACATGCATGGACGATACATATTTCCAGCATATGACGCAGAAAAAATTATTTTCAAATGCGTTTTTCTCAAAATCTCCTTTTGTTGAGTTTGCCCTTCATATTTGCAATGCCTCATATGTACTAGCTTGGTTATAAATAAATTTCTTTTTAATAAATAACAAACATATACTATATTAAACTTGATTATAGTAAATTATGTAATATAACAAACTTATAGTACAATAAATTTCTTAGAAATTTTTTTATATCAATGCATAATTTAAATACATATAACAATTATACATTACATAGTAAATAAGACATGAATTTTTAAAAGAAGTTGTGGTTCATAAAAGATTTTATTTCTTGTATAAAAACAAATGTAATGACAATGTTTATAAAAGAAAAAGTTTTTTTTTTTTTTTTTTTTTTTTTTTTTTTTTTTGTGCTTAAAAACAATCTTTCATTAAATTCAAGCAAATACTTATCAATTATGAATATAAATGTAAACTGTGTTTTAATGACTATGTAAACTGTAAAAAAAAGTGCCACATGTTAAAAACCTAACCGTAATCAAATGTAATCTAATTTATTCTGCAAGCTTTTATTTTTATTTTAGTGAATGACAGGAATAAAGTCTTTGAATTTTGAAGGCTCTTGTTATTGTTTTACGTGTCGACATGATAATGAGACTCTTCATACCACAATAAAGTTATGACAAATATTAATATTATTAACTTTTCAATTTTGAAAAATAACTATTAAATCAAACAACAATTCTGACAAGAATCCCATTTTTAAAAAGCATTGTATAATTTACAGACATTGTTTACTTTCAAGTAAATGCATACACACTAAAAAATTCTTTTTTCCTCCTAAGAAAAAGACTTTAGTTTAAATTTTAGTAGTGAATAAAAAAATAAACCAAGCATCAAACAGCAAAATGAGAAAATAAATCTTTTAACTATTACAAAAATATGATATGTCATCTCCGCTTCGGTCATAATTATTCTTCTGTAGTAAATTATGAAATAATATTTGTTTAAATTTTACAGATTTTAATTCTTAACTAAAAGGATAATTAAATTTTACAATGCTAAGACTAATATGTTTACACGGAGTACGCTAAGATTAAAGTTGTGATTTTGAATCACATATTATCTAAGACTTTTAATAAATATACATCTATAATTTTAAATATTATAAATTTCAGTTATCTTATATTCTATATCGGAAACAATATTTAAAATTACTTACTTTTTACAAATATAGAAAAGCAAATACACCGCCATCTCGCTTCTTACGCTGGTGCTGGTGCTTGTTTGTTTTGCTTCTCTCTCCTCTCTGATTGGCTATTAGAGTTTTCAGAAAGTTGTAGTATCAATGCTCAACAACATTGGTAGATATCCATCAATATCGATCTAGATCAAGATCAACCAGCAGATTTTTTTTTTTTTTCTTTTCTTTTTCTGCTTCAAGAATTTTTCTTAACAATGCTAAATATTTTCAATGACGAGCTGATCGTAAAATTGAGCAAGAAATTCCGAGAACAGACCTTATCTTTCTTACCGTTCTTTGCCGAGATTGGACGATATTGACCAATATTCCCGTTTTTACAACATTATAAAATGCTTCTATTAATAATTTTATAGAACTTAAAATACTGTTATACATATTTCTGCCCATTACGTATTGAAAAATAACAAAAATTTTGGTTAAAAAAAGCTAAATATCAATAGTTCCGAATTTCAATACTGTCATTCCAACATTGGGTAATATTGGCTAATATTGAAAAGAAACAACCGACTGACGCCAATGCTTGCCGTGGTTGGGCAACATTGAGCCAATATTGAGCAATACCGCTGTGCTACCTGGGACTGTACTAAACAAATTTAAATTGATATAAATTATTTCTTGGTACGAAAACCTCTTTTCGAAGCAAGTAGCATGAAAATCAATTATCATTCGTTGACTGGAATGCGCCAAAGGATTCTCATACATGAATGCTATGTATGAAAATGTTTCTAAGTGTATTTAAAGTTGTGTCATCCATTCTTTATGCTGTGCTACATTTAAGTATATTGTTTCAAGTGTACATTACTTACATACATACTTGCCAATATACTGATTTATATTCCGTAGTATTGCTAGCCCCGCCTTCTTTTTGACACCAGTATCTTTTTAGAGTATTTTTCTTCTTATTTAATCGTAATTGAATTTGGAGAATATTACTGTAAAAATTTACTGGTGTAAAAAAAAGGGCGGGACTAACAATACTACGGATAATTAATTAGGATGCTGGCAAGTATGCTTACATAGATAACATATACAGGGAGACTTGATTGGTTGGTTCGGTTTTACATTGCACTAGTACTACAGTGGACCATTGGCGACGGTTTGGGGCTCACCGTTAGAGATGGTCTGGAGATATGTCATCACAATGACTTGAAATTAAATGAATAGGTTTCAAAGAGTGTTGTGAGTCATAATTTTCTGCATTAATTAAAAATGTAATTTAAAATTCAACGAACATTCAAATGACTGTTGATTTAAGAGGTCTATTCCTCACAAAGAAATTTGAGTAAAAAAAAAAAAACTATACATATTTTTTTCTTTTTTTTAAACTGCCGTAAATGTTTGAAATGAGATATTTATCAATTTTAAGTATAATAATGTTTCTATAGAAATGTAGGGTAATAAAAAATAACGTGGCTGCTACACAATGTATTTTAAGAAATAAATAACAAAAGTGGTCATATTGTGAAAATAAATAAACACTTTTATCTATCAACTACTCCATAATTTCAGAAAAAATAATATTATAGTTTTAAAAAATTAAAGCACACACTTTTATAGAAATGTGAATTAAAAAACACAAAATATCTATCTTAGTATTAAAATGCAGGGTAAGAGAAAATCGTGTGAGTGACACCCCATAATATTTACATACATTTAAATATTTAATTAAAATAATTTAGAATTCAAAAACCATTTTTAAAAAATCTCCCCTGACTGGGATCGAACGCTAGACCTTTAGATTCGTAGCGCGGAGCTATACCTCAAGGCCACGGTGTTCACGTAGGGAAAATCTTTTTTTTTACAATATAGATTTTTTGTTTGCTTCCAGAGCAGTTACAAACATGCAGACATACATACAAACATACATACAAACATACATACATACATACATACAGGTGAAGCTAATAAAAGCGTGTTAAAAAAGAGTACAGTAGTAATACCTAAAATTTTCGATTTTCAACGAAATTCTACAGTGGTAACATTAGAATTTATTTCATAAATCATAACAATTATAAATGAAAAAAAAATCACCATTAAATGGTTAACTAAAAGAAATAATATGATCATAAAAGTAAATATATTTTATATTGTTGCATGTAAAAATTGGTTCAGTTTTTTATCAAAAGAATTTTTAACGAGATAGCTTAAATATGAAATATTTAATTGTATTTTTTATTTTTATGTATATATATATATATATATTTAAGTAAGATTAATTTGAGTCATAAACAAGTTTAGTTATTTTTTTCAATATGTATTTATTTGCATTAAATTACTATTCATTTTCAGTTATACCGGGTGATTCAAAATAGATGTTACAGCGATTATCTCGTAAACTAAGAAAGATAGAAACAAACTTCCAATTGCAAAATTGACGCAAATTAAGAGTAGATTTCAGATATGGCATTCTTTTGTACAAGGGGTTGTATACATATTAAATACGAAATTTAATTTTTACACGGCCCCTCCTATCATATGACTTATATTTAGAAAAATATTCTCCTCGCTCTAACAATCAAAATAAAAAAAAAATCATCTCTCTAAGTCAAAATCTCGCTGAGTTATTGCAATTTGAAAATTCTATCATTTTTCGCCAAGTCTTAAGGGGTTGTATCAAAAGTGAATTACTATTGCTTTTGTAATAAGGCACACGTTGATCAGCGTTTGGGAGGGGGGAAGAAAAAGAAATCATTTAGGGAAAGACGGCTATTTTAACCTGTTATGTCTCCTTTTCCCTAGTGAATACACAAGAGAATACTCATTGATAATTTAACAAATAAAATTTATGAATAATTTATGTACTGAAAGGGAATTTTCAAATTCATTTTTCTTTCTTTATACATTCTCTTATACACGGTGTAGAGAAAGAATTGTTTTTGAGTCAAATTTCCGAAAATTAGCTTTTGTTATATTTGCACGTTTTCAGATCCTCTGAATTCAAAAATCATGTTTTTAGTGGTTGGTCTCTCTCTCTCTCTCTGTGTGTGTGTGTGTGTCTGTGTGTTATTAGAATATCTCTAGAACAAATAGTAGCAGAAAATCCAATTCGACATTCTAAATCCGTATCATATTGCGGTGCTACACTAAAGTATTCGTTATGATCAGACAATTGTTTGTTTACAGGGTCATCCAAAAGAATTCAAATACATTACGTCTGTGAGCGAAATTTCTCATATGTACAGTGTGACATGTACAGACTGCCTTAAACAAAATGAAAAGAACAAATTTTTTATACGCATAAAAGCATGTTTTATGTAGATTCTGGTATAGCAACCATTCATCATTCATTTACAGGGTTACCCAGAGTATTTCGATATATTGGAGCTATACTTGGGAATTGCTGGAAGTGTATTTCATTTTGTGTTACTTGTTTTAAATATAACACTAAATTTACGTACACAAAGTCATGTGTATATAGTTTATAGACAATATACAGGGCTACCCAAAATTAAGGTAAACATTTTTTTTATTATTATTAAATGTAATTAGTGTAAGTGTTTGCTGCATTTTTTTTTTTTTTTTCGAAGAACACTGCTGACACAGAACGCAAAATTAATTTCTCATACCCATACTGTAAACAAAGTAGCTTTTGGAGAGCGATTTTTTTCTGTATAATATGACATTTTGAGGCCTCCTGAATACGGAAGGTAAATTTTTATTCGTTGATCTGTATATATATGAATTATCAGCATAATTTAACAACAAATAATCTGGTGTGCCACTCACACGACTTTCTATTACCCTGAAATTTAATACCATAAATACAGGTTGGAAATTAAGAGGTAACATAAAGAGTACTGTTATGTAAACCTACGTTAAAATAATTCAAATTAGGCTTCGGAAGAGTTTTAATGATAATTAGTTCTGTGTGAGGGGGATCTCCGGAAATTATTCGTTTCCTGAAATTATTCGACGCAGGCAATAATCAAACATTAAAAAATATGGCTTTGGTAATAAGGAAGCCTTAAAACGTGTAAAAACACAAAACACAAGCGATGCATATTTAGCTTAAAAACACACATTATTTATCATATGTCTATGAGGAATTCATTTCCATTCCTGAGCAGCTTTCCTGGACATGGTAAAATATTATAGTAAAGCACTTTCACTAACAATAAAAAAGAATATTATAGCTTAAATATTTGCAACCTGTATATATTTTGAAGAATATCTACAAACCACACAGTGCACCTAAATACAATCCTATAGAAACAATATATGGCACAACCTGAAATGCACTTCCATCAATTTTCAGCTATTGTCGCACAATAATCTAGTTATTTTGTGTAGCCCTGTAAATGAACAGTGAATGATTTCCCTGCCATATTCTGCATGAGGCACGTTTTTATGCATATAAAAAATATATATTCATTTCATTTGGTTTAGTGCAGTCTACAGGTGTTAAACTCTACTTACCTGCAATTTCCCCCATAGACGTAATGTATTTGAATATTCTTGAGTGTCTCTGTACACGAACTATTTGCTTCATCTCAATGAAAAGCTTGGTGTAGCATCCCTATATGATACATATTTAAAATACCAAGTTTGGAATGTCTGCTGCTATTTGTTCTTGAGAAGAGATAAACTGATAACAGACAGACACACACACAGACCAACCGCTAAAAACACGATTTTCATATTCAGGACACCTCAAAGCGTCTAAGTATAACAAAAACTTACTTTCGAAAATTTGGCCCAAAAACAATACTTTCTCTACCTTATGGGTATGAGAAAGTAATAAGTACAGGAAATGCGAATTTGGTACTTTGGATTCCATATCTAGTTGCCACTTGAAAGGTTTGCAAGTTTCAAGGAAATTGATAACAGACTTGATTTTTGTTTTGATAAGTATAGGCACTATAATTAAACGGGGGATGAGAAGGGCGGTAACCCCCTGGCATAGAATTATACATCTATACCATATCATATTCTATACAAATCATTATTTTAGAATATTAATAATAAATATGAATTTCTTATGATTTTTACAGTATAAAGTTATTTAAATGTAATTAATAAGAATATCTGTCCCAAAACGCAATACATTGACATCTTTTGTGCGTTCCTGTACATAAACTATTTGTAAAGAATTAATTAATGCTATTTTAAATAGGGAATATCATATGGTAAACCTGAATAACATATATCATTTCTGAAAATTTCTGAAAATATTTACAGACGCTGGGGGCGGGCAGACAGACAGATGGACAGTCAGACAAAAAAAAAAAAAAAATGCAAATTGAAATCTTATTCACAGTTAAAAATTGTTAGAAAATGTTTAATGTAAACGAAAATACAATTCCAGCAAATGTCCAATAATAACCCTTAACTTAATTGAATATTTTTGCGTGCCCTGTAAATCTAATGTTAGTCGTACTGTACAGTATAGAAAGTATTCTTTTGTGCATATGAATAACATATTTCAATTTCATTAAGATTTATGCAAAGTAATTAAATTTTAGTTTATAGAAATATCTTCACATAGAACGCAATGCTTTGGAATACTTTCGGGTGTCCCTGTATACAAACCAGTGATGGTGTTTACTCCATTTTCTATAGAAAATATCCGATAGAAAACTATATTAACGTATTTCAATTTTATTAATATATACATAAATTAAAGGTATTAAAATATGGTTTATAAAAATACCTCTCATAGAACACAATGCTTTGGAATACTTTCGGGTGTCCCTGTGCACAAGCTAGCAGATGTATTCACTCCATTTTCAATAAGGAACATCCGTTAGTGACCTCAAATAACATATATCAGTTTCAGGAAATTCTATGAATATTCACGGGAGTTAGAGTGCAGACACACAGAAAGACGGATGGACAGACACACAAATCGAAGTCATTAACACTTTTCAATCTTGCTGGAATTGTTAAAGAGCCGAAGTCATTAAATTTATCAATCATGATGGAAAGTGGTAAAAATAAAGCGCGAAAATTGCACACGGTTTTGCTAGTCTTTTAGTTTTTTTCCTCTCTTAACGTGTTTTAATTTGCAGGTGACCCCCTCAGAAATTTAACTATTAAATTTTTTAACAATACGAAATAATGTAAATTTGCATTAAATTCTTAAAATTGTTGATTTCAGGCGTTTGAACGATTTTAGTTGCTATTTTAAAATAAAGGATCTTTTTTTAATTTTTGTCAACTCATAGATAACCCCCTGAAGTTAGCCCGTTGGCGTCAAAAAATAGATGCCAAAATTGAAAAAAAAGTGGTGTAAGTCATCATTTTCAAATTGCAGTAACTCAGCGAGATTTTGACTTAGAGAGATGATTTTTTTTTTATTTTGCTTGTTAGAGCGAGGAGAATATTTTTCTAAATATAAGTCACATGATAGGAGGGACCGTATAAAAATTAAATTTCGTATTTTATATGTATACAGCCCCTTTGACAAAAAAATGCCATATCTGAAATCTACTCTTAATTTGCTCTAATTTTGTAATTGGAAGTATGTTTCTATCTTTCTTAGTTTACGAGATAATCGCTGTAACATCTATTTTGAATCACCCGGTATATATTACGATGTCCTTTAAAATGTGGGATAATTTTTTTCTTTCTTTTTTTTTTTGTTTGTTTCTTTTCTTTTTTTTTATTCGATACGCATACCCTCTAATCCTTTTTCCATTTGCCCCTAAACACTTTTTATCAAAATACCAGCTCTCTGGAATAATGTTAACAGTTTTCGAATTGACAGGGAAATCCTAATATCTATATTTCTAATATCTATAATATCTATTTTCCTGTGAATTTAACACGTGTTAGTATTATCCCATAGTTCTAATATTTTTCTAAAAAGATTTTAAGATCAAATAGAAAAAAAAGAGGTTATGTGTATCGAATAAAAAGAAAGAAAGAAAGAAAAAATTACTTTCCTCCATTACGGGACAGCATTACACACACACACAATTCAATGTTAACTTCAACACAATTAGTAATCTCAGCTTCTGCACAATCACGTTAAATTGTGATTTATAATATAGTACAAGATACAAATATGCCAATTTAATAATTGCCATTATGAAGAAAAAGTATTAGTCATATTATATAAACGCACTTACTATGAATTTATCTATTTAAAACCTTTCTAAATCATTTGTATTCTTAAATGTCACAACTTAAACGCAACTGTCATGATTGTCTATCTCTGCTTTATGTATGCTTGTGTTAACACAATCTCGAAAATGATGAAGCAGAATATTACATATGTCTTAAACAAGCATGTTTCGGACAGCACTTAGGAATCGCTTCTACATGAATTCCTAATATCATTTAGATCAGATGCGGTACCGTGACTTGCATTATGCATTTAACGCTTTAGGTAAGTTGATAACATGACAACTTTAAACACCGACATAAACAAAAAAAAAAAAAAAAAAACTGTAAATAATTTTGATTTTGAAATTTAATGAAATGATAATATATACGGAATACAAGTAATATGAGACTGTTCATTCAAATATCAAATGAATTTGATTTATTGGGACAGCACATTTAAATAAATCTTAAAAATTAAGAAATGTATGGGGAACTTATATAATTTGAAAATTAAGATAATAATAATGTGATTAATTGTACAATCGTATATACTGTTATAAATTTCAACGAAAAATAAAATTAGAGAAACCAAATCAATAACAATTAGCAATTATCAACACTGTTTTAATGAATTAATCAGTTTAAAAAAAAAGCACCACAAAACTGGCGTTGTAAAAAATATTACTTACAAACTTTGAATAAACACCATAAAATGCAATAAACTGGCAACAATTGTTTCGGGTCGAAAAAACACACTACCCTTCATCAGGCGAATAAAGTAAGCATTCGTGCTTACTTTATTCTCCTGATGAAGGGTCGTGTGTTTTTTCGACCCGAAACAATTGTTGGCAGTTTATTGCATTTTATGGTGTTTATTCAAAGTTTGTAAGTAATATTAATAATTCAGTTACTTTAACTTAGCTACCCAAAATTTAAGAGATTATTTTCGAATATTTTTTTTTTTAATTCTATTATAGTAACGCTATCCAACACCTTCTTTCTGTCGAATTTGAAAATCTTATGCACTTTTTAACCCTTATCCTTTACCGCTGCAATGCGTTCTAAATAGTGTCTCGAAATTTAGGGAACCTTTTATTGTCCTACCACCAATAATTTTGAGGAGTGATATTTGTTATATATAATGGACGAATAACCTTCGAAATGATTTTTTCTCTTTGCACCAAAAAATAATGGTAAAATGAATGCCTGCCCAGGTTTAATCGTTATTTCCCCCTACTGAAAAATGCAGAAAATTTGTGCTAAAGATTACCAATAATACTTGCGGGGGGGACGGGGGGGGGGAGTAAGTAGCAAAGAATTATCATTCCGGGATGAACGCTATTTAAAGTGGAATATTATGAAATTTCATTTGCATCTCCTACCCGGAATTGAGTTCGATCCCATGTCGCGCTCGTCGCCGCCTAGCCATTTAAATTTTTCTGTGGTTTTCTCCGAAACTTGCGTAAATACGGGTTACTACCCCTTAGAAAGATCCCCACGGAAGGCACTACCCAGCAGGAACATAGTGCTAGGAACATAGTGTAGTCAGTCGGTCTTAATACCACAACCCAATCCAACCTTACTCAGAATTGTTAGTTTTCTTATTTTAACACCAGCTATATGTGCAACCAAATGAATTTATAACAGGAAGTAGTTAGTTTATTTTAATCCTTTAATCTACTGACGCGACGGTACTTTAAAAGAACAATTTTTTAGTAATCTTATAAAATCGATTTTGTAAAAGAAATGTCAAAAATATATATATAAGAATAGAACGTGTATACTTCACTCTAATTTCACTACAAGGCAATAGACACTGCATGTAGACATTTTTGTTCCAGAAAGGATTTTATAGAATGCTACTGCTGTTTAACTAAGGATTTTTCACGATCTTCATCTTTGTTAAAATTAATTCATATATTACCTCAAGAATTCATATGTTACCTCGTACCTCATTTTTATTCATGATTAGAATATTCATGACTATTCTTATATTAGATATTATTACTTCATATATTATTCATTTGAGGTAATAGAATTCATATATTACCTCAAACATTTTATACCATTACATTAGTAATTTTATAAAATCGAGTTCATAGAAGAAAAGTAAAAAATATTTATAAGAATAGAACATATATACACCACTTTAATTTCACTACAAGGCAATAGACACTGCATGTAGACATTTTTGTTCCACGAAGGATTTTATAGAATGCTACTGCTATTTAAACTTGGGATTTTTCACGATCTTTACCTTTGTTAAAATTAATTCATATATTACCTCAAGATTTCATACGTTACCTCATATCTCCTTTTTATTCATGATTAGAATATTCATGATTATTCATATATTATATATATTATATATTATTACCTTATATATTATTCATTTGAGGTAATAGAATACATATATTACCTCAAAGAGTTTATACCATTACTTTAGTAATCTTATAAAATCGAGTTCATAGAAGAAATGTCAAAAATATTTATAAGAATAGAACATATATACTTAACCTTAATTTCACTACAAGGCAATAGACACTGCATGTAGCCGTTTTTGTTCCAGGAAGGATTTTTAAAAATACAACTGCTGTTTATGCTTTGAAATTTTCACGATCTTCACTTGTGTTAAAATTAATTCATATATTACCCCAAGAATCTGCGATCAATCTCGGAAGAAATATAAAGAACGGAAAAATGAATACGTTTTTACACATTTTTAAGGTCCAAGTATCGCTTTTGGCCTATATGTACCAGTAATATACTATAAATCCAACTGGCAAACATTCTCATTAATGAGTATGATGACATAATATATACAATTTTCATTACACATATATATATAAAGATATAGATATATATTAAGCAATATATGTATATATATATACTTTTCATGTATAATTTTTGTCTGTCTTATAATACGGTAGATAAAGTGTTAAACTAAATAAATTATAACCAATATGTGTTGTTATAATTAAAACAAAAACACTTTCATGGCGTTTGGCTGCCACTAACACTAATCTAAAAAAAAAAGAGCCCTGATACTATTTCTACTGATCCTTATGTAAAATGAACTCCTGAATCCGAATATGACCCTCACTTTGCCACATCACCCACCGTTTTCTCCGGACATCACCTCCTCCCCCAATTTTTATAACTATTCTGTAATTTTATGGCTATGAATTTGATTTGGAGAATGGAAAATAATTATTTAAACTCTTAAAAATAAAAGAATATAATGTATAATAAGTGATAATAATAACTTATTAACAAAATATAACAAATGTAACCTACAATTTCAGTGGCAAATCCCACCCCTAAATCTTCCCCTTGCTGCAAATGTTCCTGTTATAGAATTTTTCATGTCTTTAGGCCTTCAGAAGATTTTAACAGAAGATTTTCCTTATCAAGAGTTGTTCTGTGTGCAGCAACTAGAGACAGCAGTCTCTGAACTATGCGAACTTTTAAATATTCCTTATGTATTTTTTTGCTGTGTACACTCACCTGTAATCATCATTATTAAAAGTTAATGTTAAATAAAATTCATTTAAGTATTTGAATCAAAATTAGTTGAAATAGATTTTTGCTGTTCACATAACAACCTACAATTTCAGTGGCAAATCCCACCCCTAAATCTTCCCCTTGTTGTTCCTGTTATAGAATTTTTAATCTCTTTAGGCCTTCAGAAGATTTTAACAGAAGATTTTCCTCATCAAGAGTTGCTCTGTGTGCAGACATTAGAGACAGCAGTCTCTGAACTATGTGAACTTTCTAATATTCCTTATGTATTTTTTTGCTGTGTACACTCACATGTAATCATCATCATTAAAAGTTAAAGTTAAATAAAATTCATTTAAGTATTTGAATCAAGAGTATTTAAAACAGATTTTTACTGTTCATCTAACAGCCGAAAAATACTTACAGCGTGCAGTTAACACCAGTTGAAATCAAGTATTTTAATGAATGAAAGAGACAAACACTATTATTGTTTGACTCTTGCGTTTGACGATGCATATATTTATTTTTCTTTTATTAAGAATTTTTATTGCTCGGTAATTAAGCAAAAGACATTACCAAAATTTCCTCAGTTAAAAAATTAAATTTTAAAGAATATTATTTTTTTTATATTTATAAAAAATAAGTAATAAATAATACACATAAAATATTTCAACTAATAAAATAATTAATCAAAAAATATATTTTTAAAAATTTATTTAAATGTTTTTTGTTTACATTGATATGCTTAAAAATATACATGTTTACACATTATATTACATTTTTACATTACAAAAACATAATAGTTAAAGTACGTTTTTTGAATCGTTCATGTAATGCATTTATACATTCTTCTGCTTATTCAGGTATGATTAAAATTTCATATTTGAAATTAACTAATTGAAATTGCAAATGTCTAGGTCTAGAGTAAAAGCAGAATAATTTGGCAATTTCATATTTCAAATGAATTATTACTTCCTTTTAATCACGTAAGAAATAAAGCATTGTTTTGGTGACAAATTTCTGAAATTAATATTATATTATGTTTGCATTTTTTGCAGCGTCCAGAAACAAAAAGTAGATTTTTAGTGATTTTTTAATTTTCTTTTTTTTAAGTGGGGATAAACTAAAAAAAAACATTATCTAGAAATCTAAATGCCGCGTTGAAAATCAGTATAATATGTGGGTGGTGCTTGAAAAAAAAAATGTAATTTAATAAATGGCGCAAGCAGAAGGATATACAATAATATTCAAATATTTAAATATTTGACAATTGCAGACAAAATTTCTGTCAGTTACAGGCTAATATCTGTAGACAGAACTTATCAATATTAAATTGGCATACATTTATTATATATAAAAAGCCAGCTTCACGTGAAATTTTGGTATGCGACGTATTTAACAACTGTTTAACTTACCATACAAAAGAATTGTCATACATTACTAAAATGATTGGAAATACATTGAGGAGCATTTCAAGTTAAATCTATACTTTTTTTTTATGCTGTAATGAATTTAAAAACATTGTTTATTATGATTTTTATTTAAAGATAATATAAAAGAATACTCAGAATAAATGGAATAGTTTTTTGCTATTTATCGAATAGTTATCGAATAGTCATCAAATAGTTTTACCACATAAACGAGTGATGTGGCAAAGATTATTTGAATAATTTAAAAGACATTTTAAAATTTAAGAACTGTTTTTAATGTTTTATGAATAAATCTTCGAAATACAAATGGAGGTTGAGGTGGCATTAATCCTCCCTCTCACTCGCACAGAAATGTGTGTAAAGAAATGCTGTTTAAAACTAGTTGGCATAGGTGGAATCTGCTCAGTTCCCCATCATATTTATGTTCTCATAAATTTCTAGTGCGAGACATATTATAATCATGTTAAAAGAAATGAATTTGACCAAAGCTTGATAAAGTGACAGAATGAAATTCCCGCCTAATAGGCTATCCACCGTTCACTTCGATATATTTATCTTATTCTAATCTATTAATTTATTTTATCGGCGTCAATTCCGTTGTTTTGTTTTTATGATACTATTTCTAGTGCAATAATCCTCAAAATTCAAATTTATATGAAAAATTTACAATTTCGCTATGTTGGTAAAATCGTAAATTACGAATAATTTACGAAATTTTCCTATTAGAATATTTGTATTCAATCATGTTCAAACAAATATCATAAATGTAATTTTGAAGTTGACTAATGTATTTATGATCCTCAAAATAGAAGTTTATGCTCAATTTTGCCTTATTCTGACTTGTTAAGTAAATAGTAAATTCCAAATAACTTACGGATTTTTTAAATTGGAAAAATCGTAGTCTATGATATTCATGCCAGTATCCTAAATAATATTTCGAAAGTGGTTTGACATCTTTACGATGAAAATATCACTCAAGATTGACGTTTATGTGAAATTTTGCTCTATTCTGCCATGTTAAGAAATTCGTAAATTTCCAATAACTTACGAAATTTTTATATTGGAAAATTCATAGTCATTAATATTCATCCCAGTGTCCTAAATAATATTTCAAAAGTAGTCTGACATACTTACGATGAAAATACCTCTAAAAATTGACGTTTATGTGAAATTTGCCCTATGCTGCCATGTTAAGAAATTCGAAAATTTCCAATAACTTGCGAAATTTTCAAAGTAGCATATTTATAGTTACTGATGTTCATTCCGGCATCAAAACTGATATTTTAAAACTGGTCTGACATTTTTACAGTAAAAAGTTTCTTTTAAATGCACGTTTAAGTGAATTTTTGTCCTATTCTCACATGTTAAGAAACTCGTAAATTTCTAATAACTTACGAAGTTTTCTAATTCTAATGTTGCAAATGAATAGGGTTCTTCCCAGTATCGAAAGTAATATTTTAAATCTGATCTGACATCTCTGCGATCATTTGTTCGTGAGATATCGTGTAAACAGACTAACAAACTAACGGACTAACACACTAACAGACACCCTACAGACAGACACCATACAAACTTTGTCATTTTCGGATTCCTCACACCTGAAAACGTATAAAAAAATCAAAAAACCGGGGTCGAAATTTTTCACGATTACCTAAATTCCCCATACCTATAGTATGATGGGGAACTAATAAACTAGAAATGTATAGATTCAGAAATTTATACCAATACAGTTCCCGCCGCTTATTAAAATCACATTCGTTCTGGGCCAAAGCGATTTTATTAAGCAGCTGATTTTTATATCCGGCGAACGTTCCTGCACTTAAGGAAAATATATTATTTCCCTGAATTTAGAAAGAAACTTCAAAAGGTGGCGAATATGGAATTAGTAAACAATATTAGTTAATTTTTACAGATAATTAATTAATTGTTTCTTTGATATAAGTAAATTAAACGCGTTCCAAGTTCCCGTGCATTTTCGTTTGAGGATAATCGCCGTTACTTTACCAAAAGTTCACACTGTTCTTATAAATTTAAAATATTTCCGTTTAATCCTCGTGAATAATAGAAATTTCAAAATAAGAACTAGAAATTACCTCTTAATAATTAGAAATTATTTATCTGTATGTATATATATATATATCATTTCAAATCAAATTTATAAATTATTACTGCCCTTTGAAGAATACGTTCCAGGAAATTGTTACGGGGATTAATTATGGGGCGCGTTTAAAGTGTAAAATCTTCGACAATGACCGGTAATGGAGGGTTTGTTGTGCTGTATTTTTTTTTTTTTTTTTTTTTTTTTTTTTCCTATTTCTAAAAAAAAAAAAAAAAACAATGTAAATAAATAATAATAATAATAATAATAAACAAAATTAATGCGCATAAAAGATATTTTTGGCTTTTGAAGAGATACGTTTGAGTTATTAACCGACAATGCTTATTTTATTAAGTGACGGCTTTAAAAGGACTTTGTATTGATTTGATTTCGGTCCTGGAACTTTGATCATATTAAGCGGCTGATTTTATTAACCAGTGAATTCTTTAATCGGCGGTTACTGTATTTCTAAATGTAGAGTCTTTCATATCCAATATCTATCACCAATTTTTAATTGTAACTTGTGTCTAATTACATATTGGGTAATTGAGCATCTTGCGTATCAATCATCATTTTTAAAAATTAGTAATTTTTATTAAATAAGAAAGGTCTCAACAAATTAGTATCAATTTCTTACGGTGGCACATCTTCTCTCATACACAGAAATTTATCTAAAATCATCTATTACAAAACCTATTTTAAATTCTCGTTTAAGCTGCATTATATGTGTTTAACCCTTTGCTGGTGGTAATTCTCTGAAGCACTCTAAACAGTGCTAATTAAAAGTCAGTGGTGGATATTGAATAAAAAAAGTCTGTAAATTAGGCAATACTGCCTAGAGGATTAAAATTTCAAACTTTATTCTTCAAAAAAATTGCTAGTATTTATTAAAAAAATCATAATAAGTTGGAAACATTACCTGATACCTTACATATTAATCCAGTGGATTTCCCTTTTTTTTTTAAATATGAACACTCTTGAATTCTTATAAATAAGTGTGGGCGCACTATATTGAAATTTCTGAGAAAGATATTATAATAATTCAATTGGAAATTTCAATGCAATCTCTCATTTTCTGGTCAATACAAAGAAATATTCTTTTTAATTTCAAAACCTACGTATATAAGGAAAGTATTGTAATCATAACAAAAAATCGACTTTGAGATTTTGGTGTACCTATACGTTTTGAGGTCCCCTGAGTTCATCTTTGATATTCTTATGGTGATGTATGTATATATATATGTATGTTTATGTATGTATGCGATTAAACATGAAAATTCGTATGTAAGTTAAAAGTAATTGTAGCACGAATTCTATAGATTTTGCTAAATCTAGCACTTATAGTTTTTTTTTTTTTTTTTTTTTTTTTAACAGGGATCCAAAGATTTATCATTATTTGATAACAGGGACCCAAATTATTTATCATTACACCCTATTGGCCGTATTTAGTTAAAGGCCTATAATATGTATAAGCCTAATTCCAATTTATATACATGTTATAAGTTACCGTCGCACAGAACTTATAAATTTTGGGAATTCTACTATTTATAGGTTTTTTAGAGGGACACGTCAACATTTGTGGCTTATGGGCTCAAATTACTTAAAGTGCAATAGCCTCTAAATTTCTTATCCGATTGAGCTGAAAATTTATACAAATATTGTAGGTTATTGTTGCACACACTTTAGAGATTTTGGTGAGTCTAGTATTTAAAGATTTTTGTAGGGACACAAAAATGATTTATTTATCGTTATGATGTATGGGCTCAAATTATTTTGAGTTAAGTACAATAGTGTTAAATTACTATAAGGAGCAAAATACTCAAACACCTATTACGAATTTCTCTTTTGTTTATCAAACGACTTCTCTTAATTTAATTTATTTATACAACTGGCAAATACTTAATATTTTGAAAGTCGAGTTGAGTCATTCCAGATTTTTACTTTCCGAACACTATAGTGAGGAAAGTATTGTAATCATGTCAAAAATCCGAATTCGAGATTTTGATGTTTCTATACGTTTTGAGGTCCCCTGAGTCCGTTTTCACTATTTTTACGATGATGTATGTATGTGTGTGTGTATGTGTGTATGTGTGTATGTGTGTATGTTTGTGAACACGCTAGCGTCTAAAGGCTTTGTTCGATTAACCTGAAAGTTGGTACGTATATTGTAAGTCACCATAGTACGAACCCTATAGATTTTGGTGAATCTAGCACTTATAGTTTTTTTACAGGGACACAAAGAAAAATTCTTTATCATTATGGCCTATGGGACCAAAATCTTAAAAGTGCGATAGCATCTAAACGCCTTATTCAATTGAGCAAAAATTTTATACCCATATTATAGGTCACAGATACTCAATCTGTATAGATTTTGGAGAATCTAGCACTTATAGTTTTTTTACAGGGACACAAAGAAAAATTCTTTATCATTAAGGCCAATGGGGCCAAATTTTTAAAAGTGTGATAGCGTCTAAACGCCTTATTAATCTGAGCAAAAAAATTGTACACATGTTATAGGTCGCATTTGCACCAACTGTATAGATTTTGGTGAATCTAGCACTACAGTTTTTTTACAGGGACACAAAGAAAAATTCTTTATCATTATGGCCTATGAGACCAAATTTTTAAAAGTGCGATAGCATCTAAACGCCTTATTTAATTGAGCTGAAAATTTGTATGAATATTATAAATCACTGTTGCACTAACTATAAGCATTTTGGTGAATCTAGCATCTATAGATTTTTACAGGGACAAAACGAAAAATTCTTTATCATTATGATCTAAGGGCTCAAAGTTCAGTAGCGTTAAATAAAACCTCGTGTGATATATGGAGAAAAAAACACTCTATTATGGTTTTCTCTCTTTTGTTTGTTTAGCAATTCCTCTTTCTTTATTTTATCTACAAAACTGTTAGTTACTCAATGTTCGGAAAGTCGAGTGGAGTCACTCCAGATTTTTTTACATTAAATTCTATAACAATGGCCATACATGGTAAAGTTACGCATTTTTCCTTTACTGTACCACCACTTTTTTATACAGCAATTTTTGTGTTATTTGCTCATGGAAACCTATCGAAGATTACAATATAAATACAGTGGTCGGTATGGTATGGATTAAGAATTAATATGGTCAGATTGATATGGTATAGGGGTCAATTGTTTACGTTAGAAGCTAGGGCTGTGTATATTTCCTTCTGTTGGCATTTTCTAGGGACTACGCGTGTTTTGGAGAAAACCACGGAGGCTTCCGAAGGACTGGACCGAAGAGCACAACGGTGCATTGAACCAAATCCCTCTCTTCTACCAACATTGAGAACAGAACATATAGTGGCGGTAGAGTTAGGAAAAAACGCGGAACTGTATCATATATGGATAGTATGAAACCCAAATATATCTAATTTGTACAAACACGTCCCAGATTTTATTTTCCGAGACCTTCGCCGTTTACCCAATACGTAGCTGTAATTTACCATTAAAACCCACATAACTCAAATATATGCACAAAATATGTCCTGACTGTTGAATGGTGAGTTTATAGCTTCAGGTATCTTTGATAGAAGAAAATATCAGGAATAAAAAAAAAAAAAAAGTAGAAAAGGATGAAAAAATTTTATTTAAAGAAAATAAATTAAAGAAGCAGATAAAAAAACAAGACTACATAATAAAAAGTAACATTTAGTTACTAGGTAATATGTTTAATTTAAAATTAATAAAGTTCCTTTTCAGTTTGAATGGTGTCTTGTTTGTTGATCTAATCTGTCGTTGTCTATAATCGGTGCTGTCGTTATTATAAATGATGCAACTTTCATGCAACCACATACCAATAGCAAAATTTATAAACGAGTCCATAGGAAATCGTTTAATTAAAAAATATTCTGTAATACTACCATTCTATAAAATATCCTAGAAAGGATTCTGAAAATGTAAGCAAGCATTTTTGAAAACGAGACAAAATAACAACGTGTAGTCTTAGACTGTTCAAGCAATGAATATGGACATTTAATTGGGCACCCCGATATCGATATTGCAGAACTACCTGGAGTTTCAGAGCGCCTATTGTACTCCTTCCTGCCAATCCCCTGCGTGCGCAATCTCTCCGAGCTTTAATTTACAAGACATTGCTTATTATTTTATATGACATGGTTATGGTTAAGACTCCTATAATACGAGCTGACTCACAGCTGATCATTGTTGCCCAGCGGAAATATAGCATGGCGATGTCTAGTTGCTGTCGTATTACTCGGCGTCTTTATCGCCTAAGAAGGCGAGTTTGCCTAAACAGAAGAGCGAATTATTGTTTGTACTTGACAAGTGTGGCGGTAATATTTGGCGAAGTTTTCTTATAACCCTTGTGAAAAGTAGCCATCACTGTTGCTGTTAAATTAATTATAAATAATTATACACGTTGAAAAGTAGTGTAGGTTGTAAAATACAACAATTAGATAATCAAACAGCAATAAAAACAAATAATTGATACAAAAAATGCAAGAAAACATATCATAATTACTCTTCATATTTGTGATTGAAAGCTAAGCGTACAATTTTCTTTTGGACAATTAATAGCCCGTTTATTTTGCCTTTCTTCATCTGTTGGAAATCTAAACGTTCTAAAAGCAGTTCTGGTATGATTTGAGAAATTTTCGACTGCAAAAGCTCCATTTTATGTGATTTGATAATACTTTAAATTCGGACCGCGTGGGCAACAATCGCTGAGTGGGAAACAAAATGCCTGATAAGCCAGCCTGTATTGGAGGAGCTCTAGTTATGGTATGCTTCAGTGTCATAAAAATTATCCAGATACATTACGGGCTATAATAGAAAATTTCTTTAAATATATTTTCACTTGGATTAAGCATTTTAACAGTTAGCATTAATATTAAGAGATAATTTTATTTCTGATATTTTGTCTTGTCTATATATCTATCAACTTGTCTGACTTTAATTTCCGTCAATATAGAATGCTTTGAAATTAAGATGTGTCTTACATGTTGATTATTGGCAAGTTCTCTATTGAAAACGGTATAAATATATTGCTCACTGGTACTCACAAAATAATTCGAATGCATCTATGAGAATTTTTTTTTTTTTTTTTTTTTTTTTTTTTTAGCTCTGAGGACTATTATTCTCAATCTGGGATTTTTGCGGTGTCATTTTTCGATAGTTGGACATTTATCGAAAACTAAAATTTACCGAAAATATAATTGAATAATCTGAAAGCGATGTTATAATTTGAAAAAAAAAAAAAAAAAAAAAAAACTGATAGCCTTCCGTCCTAAACTAAATTCTGCATTTGCCAGAATTTCATCAAAATATTTTTTTTTTTTTTTGGAAGAAAAAGAAAAGAAAAGAAAATTAATGATAATCAGTATCGAAAAAGTTTTTTTTAAATAATTTTGAATTAGGAAATAAAAAAAAAAATCTGATGTGGGCACCACATGACTTCCTTATACACTTTTAGAAATATACATAATGTTAAAAAATATTGTCACTGGACCCGAAACAGTTGGCTAAAAATATTTAAAAAAAAATGCATGCATACGTAAAAAAATAAATAAATAAAATTGTGCCTTGAGGGGACTCATTTTAAAATCCTTGGGGGGGGGGGGGACTCATGTCAAAGTTGGGCCTTGGGGGGACTCATGTCAAAGTTGGGCCTTGGGGGGCCTTATTTCAAAGTTGCACCTTGGGGGGACTCATGTCAAAGTTATGCCTTGGGGGGGACTCATGTCAAAGTTGTACCTTGGGGGGGACTCATGTGCCTTGGGGGGGGGACTCATGTCAAAGTTGCGCCTTGGGGGGACTCATGTCAAAGTTGTGCCTTGGGGGGGGACTTCAGATCCGAAACAATTGGATAAAAGTGTTAAAAAATGCATTTTCACCGTGTTTCTGAACTATTCCGAAAGTTTCAAATCTCTAACTAGTCGGGAAGTTAGTTAAATAGATTTTCTGTTGAATCATATAAACGCTGCTAAAAGCAGCAGTGACACGAAGCAATTGGCTAAAAATATTTACAAAATGCATTGTCACCGTGTTCTGAGCTTTTCTGGAAGTTTTAAATGTCTAGCTAGTCGGGAAGTTAGTTAAAAATCGATTGCAAGATTTGTACTGGTAACGCTGCCGAAGGCAGCAGGTATCGGAAACAGATGGCCAAAAATATTTAAAAAACGCATTGTAAACGTGTTCTGAGCTTTTCTGAAAGTTTCAAATGTCTAGCTAGTCGGGAAGTCAGTTAAATTGCAAGATTTGTCCAAACCGTTTTTGAGTTATTACCGTTTTTTGATACATTATGGCCAAAACCAATGTATTTTTGGTCATTATGAACCTAATTTTCCTAAATATCTCCAAAATGGAAAATCATACAAAGTCCAAAAAGGGAGGTGCAGAACTATATGTTATAACAAACCTATGTACCAATTCGCAACTTTCTACGTTCAACCGTTTTTGAGTTATTACCGTTTTTTGATACATTATGGCCAAAACCTATGTATTTTTGTCATTATGAACCTAATTTTCCTAAATATCTCCAAAACGGAAAATCATACAAAGTCCAAAACGGGAGGTGCACAACTAGATGTTATAACAAACCTATGTACCAATTCGCAACTTTCTACGTCCAACCGTTTTTGAGTTATGCGACATACACACACACACACACACAGACACACACACACACATACAGACGTCACGAAAAATCGTGTAAAATCGCTTATATCTCTAAAACGAGAGCTCGTGTTCAGACGACACTTGCAGGTGTACAACTATACATCATGACAGTCACACGTATAAATTGGCAACATTCAGCGATCATTCGTTTTCGAGCAATGTGAAATACAAAATCCATTTCGCAAATCGAGATTACTATACTTCCTTATACTTTGTATAAGGAAGTAATAAGTAAATAAATGAAATTAATGATTTCATTTTTATATAAAACATGATCGCGAGCTATCTTAAAAAGTAGATGCAAAATTTAAATTTTATATGGTGCGTTTGGCATCTATACAAATTGTTTTAAGAAATATAATAGAATAAAGAAAGCAACGATGTTGGTTGCATTTTATTATATAGTTTGAATTTTTGAATTTTATAAAAGTAATATCGACCGTAGGAATAATTTCTTATGTTAAAACTATAGAGAATTATTATGCGAGCACAAGCGATGCTACTTTTCTTAATTCATTTTAATACAGCGACGAGCGAAGCGAGCGAAATATGCTAATAATAAGTAATAAAAAATTAACATACTAATAATACTGAAAAATGTATAACTAATGAAAAATTCTAATAGAAAAAAAAAATAGTAATAAAAGTTATCGTGATCAAAACAAGGTAAAGTTAAATAAAATAAAATATACTAAAAATAAATTTCAGATTTTACGTAATATTTTTTCGACAAATTACTTAGCGGCGATTTTGATGAATTTGTGTTGAATTTAATTTTCAAAGCTGATTTGGTATCTACCGCCCTTAGCAAGAGGAAATATATATATATATATATAGATATATATATCTGTCAAAGACAGAATTTAATTTAGTATGAAAGACTATTAATTTCAATCAGTATTTTTTTTTTTTTTAGCTTATTTTAATAACTCAATTGCACACAACATAACAGAATTAATTTACAATATCAAAATCAAAATTACAATCACGTTGCCCTACAATCAAGTAATTTTTAGCGTAACTTACTGATTTAAAGGAACTAAATGTTAGGTTAGCAAGTTTTCGATTATATAGAGCTGTTAAAATATAATAATGTTATAGCCTTGCTGTTTTGGAGTAATATACAAGTAATATACAAAAAAGACGAATCTTCTGCACAAGTTTTCTTTAAAATTGAAGCCATAAAAAATATTTTTCGAAAGTATTATTCCTCAGTAATAATAACAATAATAATAATAATAATAAGTAGGCTTCCCCACGTAGAGCACCTTCGTGATAGTATCTACATACCTAATGTAATTTTCAGTTTTCTCCCTTCTTTCTTTCTTTCTTTTTTTTTTTTTTAATTAATGAGAGATATGAAAGTTTTTTTTTACATTTGCATCGTAATTTTAGAAAATATTTTTTTCCGTTTCCAAGATAAAAATTCCTAGCATTAAATTAAATTATTTTTATATTAAAAATCAATTGTTTTCTAAAATTGGACGGAATTAAATTACTGTATTACCGTACATAACAGAAATTCCATAATTAATAACTGTATCTACAATATAAATAAATAAATAGAAATAACGCTCATTCTATGTAATAGATGGCACCACCACTTCCTATTTTCTAGTAAATTACCTGATGTAACAACAATTCTTTTGCTTGTTGATTTTGAATAATTTTTATAAGACTAATATATCTGTTCAAGTATTAATAAATATTCTGATATCTAAGCTAACCTTTAGTATTTTATTTCCTTAAAGTCATTTATTCATATTTACACGAATATATTGCGAGCTCGTACGTAGTAGTTGCACAAATATGACAAGTGATCAAGGTACGTGATAAATCACAGTTTGTGTTCAAGAAAATTAAAGAAACTACGCGTGCTCCATTGGTTGACAATGTATGTACTAAGTCGTCATTAAAGAGTTAATATAATTTTTAAGGGTCAAATATGTAGTGGATATGTACAATTGGAATTTATATATATAATATAATATTTATATATAATATTTGCGTATCGCATGTTTTATATTCCTTGTTAATTTTAACAATACTTTCAGTAAAACATTTTAAAATATAATTTTTTTAAAATATGAATTAATTACAGTCAGTATAATTTAAAACATCTTCCATTTCTATAAGTATTTCTCCACCATGTCACATGCTTAAATTTATCTATAATTTCGTTTAAAAATTAAACATTTCCTTTTGGCTCTCCCGGAAGAGTAGGTTGATTTCTTTTTTCATATAAAATGGCGACTGCAATTTATTAATGGACTTGGTAGACATATTGAAATAGCTATTACATATGGAGTTGTAAGCAAATCGGTTCATAAATACCTTTTTATATGAATTTAAATTTCAAGTAGCTGGCATTTGGAAAGAAGATGTCAGGCGAAGTTAGCAAACATATCAAATGCATTTGTGAGATAAGTCTACTAGTCCAGTCAAAATAGGAGAAATAGAAAAAAATAATCGTGTAGTTTTGAAAATTTGCATACTCATAGCCAAGAGGTTCCAGAACAACATACTAAAAGTCCCCACCCGTGGTGGGTGAGAGGGGGCAGTTTTCAGTTTTTATTAAATATCTTAAAAACTATCGTATACAGAGAAAAAAAGTCAATTACAAAATTAATCTACGTAAAATGTCCTACAAAAACGTATACTACATTTTGTTTATATGATCAATAGTTTAGAAGATATAGGGGGATGAAATAACATATTTTCTTGAAAATTCTTTTTTGCAATAGTAAAATCAACTAAAGTGTGCAATTAAAAGTTTTCTTGTCAAATATTTTCTAATGTACAAATATATATATATATATATATATATGTGTGTGTGTGTATATATCTATATATACATAGGGAATATACAAGGATAATACAGCATGTTTTGTAAAATATAAGTAATTTTAAGGCTAGTAGGCGCAAGTGGCGGTTTGAGAAAAAATCCAGATAACGAAGACCCAAAACCGATCAACATTTTAAAAAAATCGTGTAGCTTTGAAATTGAGCACAATTATAAACTTAAGTGTCCTGAACAACATACTAAAAATCCCCAACCATGGGGGGTGAGCGGGAGGCAGGGGGACATTTAAAGGAGGCACTTTTAAACTTTTATTAAGTATCTCGAAAACTATCGCATTTAGAGAAAAAATGTCAATTACAAAATTAATCTACATGAAATTTCCTACAAAAATGTATGTTGCATTTTGTTTGTATGATCAATAGTTTAGAAGATATAGGGAAATGAAATAACACATTTTCTTGAAAATTTCTTTTTTGCAATAGTAAAATCAACTAAAGTGTGTAATTAAAAGGGTTCTGGTCAAATATTTTCTAATGTACAAAACAAATATATGCATAGGGAATATGTAAGGATAATACAGCATGCTTTGTACGTTTTAAATAATTTTAAGGTTAGTAGACGCAAGTGGTGATTTAGGTAAAAATCCAGATAACGAAGACCAAAAACCGATCAACATTAAAAAAAAAAAAAAAAAAAAAAAATCGTATAGCTTTGAAACTCAGCACAGTTATAAGGTTAAGTGTCCTGTCCTGAACAACATACTAAAAGTCTCCAACCGTGGGGGGGGGGGGGGAGGCAGAAGTCATTTAATGGAAGCATTTTTCAGTTTTTGTTAATATCTTGAAAACTATCGCATTTAGATAAAAAATATCAATCTACGTAAATTTCCCATGAAAATGCCTATTACATTTGTTAGTATGATCAATAGCTAAGAAAACATAAAGGTTGCTTTGTGTCTTACGGATATCTTACAGAAAATTGAGTTTTTCGATTTGTATATTTTGACTTCCACTCTTTAAACTTGGCGCATTGCGCGCGCACACGCACATATAGATATTTATTTGTATGAGTCGAAAATATTTAACCCGAATCCTTTTAATTACGAACTATAGTTTATATAACTATTGTAAATAACATAAAAAATAAAAAATAAATAAAAAAACAGAATAGATTTGCCGATAAAACGAATAGTTATGATTTCAAAGACTGATTTTATAGGACAATTTTTCATTTTTACATATTGACATAGTTATAGAATATTTCATTTGCAGTCTTTTAAATTTCTGAAAAATAATTCTTTTTATAATAAAAAAGTTTTTTTAGGAATCAAAAGCATTTGTCTTGTACTACCTGAAATGACTCCCCAGGAAAAAAAAAATTAAAATGAAATGACTACAAGTATAAAGACAAACACAGGCTTCAAATTTATAACACCCCTCTTTTAAGTCAGGGATTAAAAAGCAATTTTTCCTAAACCACAGCTTGTGCCTACTAACCTTAAAATTATTTAAAACGTACAAAACATGCTGTATTATCCTTACATATACCCTATGCATATATTTGTTTTGTGTATTATAAAATATTTAACCAGAACCCATTTAATTACTCATTTTAGTTGATTTTACTATTGCAAAATAGAATTTTTCAAGGAAATGTGTTATTTCATTCACCTATATCTTCTAAACTATTGATCATACAAACATAAAATGTAATATACATTTTTGTAGGAAATTTCGCGTAGATTAATTTTATATTTGACATGTTCTCTCTAAATGCGATAGTTTTCGAGATACATTATAAAAGCTGAAATGTGTCCACTTTAAATGCCCCCCTGCCTCCCGCTCACCCCCCATGGTTGGGGACCTTTAGTATATTATTCAGGACACTTAACTTTATAACTATGCTCAATTTCAAAGCTACACGATTATTTTTACTCAATCCGCCACTTGCGCCTACTAGCCTTAAATTTATTTAAAACTTACAAAACATGCTGTATTATCCTTGCATATTCCTTATGTATACATTTGTTTTGTACATTAGAAAATATTTGACAAGAACCCTTTTAATTGCACTCTTTAGTTGATTTTACTATTGCAAAAAAGTATTTTTCAAGAAAATGTGTTATTTCTTTCCCCTATATCTTCTAAACTATTGTTCATACAAACCAAATGTGACATACATTTTTGTAGGAAATTTTACGTAGATTAACTTTGTAATTGACATTTTTTTTTATGCGATAGTTTTTAAGATATGTAATAAAAACTGAAAAGTGCCCCGTAAATGTCCCCCCTGCTCTCCGCTCACCCACCACGGGCTGGGACTTATAGAATGTTGTTCAGGACCCTCTCGGCTATAAGTATGCAAAATTTCAAAACTACACGATTTTTTTTTTCTATTAGTCAAATTTTGGCCTTCGTTGCCTGGACTATACTGTACATATTTAGTTCGAATTAATTCAAAATTTCAAAAGTAATCGTGTAGATAAATTAAGTAACTGCCACTTGGAAGAAAATGGCAGAGAAAGTTACTCAGTGAGCTAATCCAAGATATTTGTAAGATAAATACACTGTCCAACTTTGGTTGGAATAAAGTCAGTATTTCAAAAGCTATCGCGATAAAATTTCTCAAGTGTCCGCAACTCTCAAAAAAATTGCGGAGAAATTTGTCAGTCGAAATCATAGATATTTGAATAAATCCATTTTTCAACTTTGGTCGAATTAATTAAGTATTAAAAAAGTTATCGTGATAACAAAATTTTAGTATGTCCGAGCAAGTTGGGCAGCAAACTCATCCAAGTTATTTGAAGTATAAGTTCACTGTACAACTTTGATTCGAATCAGTGCAGTATTTCAAAAGTTATTGTTATGACAAATTTTCAAGTGGCAGTCTAAGTAGCTGTAACTTGGAAACAAATTGACGGAGCAACGTGCCCAGCGAAATCATTCAAGATATGTGTATGATAAATACTCTGTCCAACTTTGGTTCAAACAAATAAACAGTATTTAAAATATGATCTCGATAAAAAAATTTCAAATCTCACCGTGATTTCAAGTGGCCACAACTTGGAAACAGAAAAACAGAGGAGATGTCTAGTAATCTTATCTGAGATATTTGAATGATAAATTCTCTACCCACATTTGATATGAATTAATTCAGTATTACAAAAGTTATCATAATAACAAATATTCAAGTGTCCACCACTTGGAAATAAAATGGCACAGCAAGTTACAATGTGAACTTAGCCCAAGTATTTGCGCCGTAAGTTTACTATCCAACTTTGGTTTTAATCAGTTTAGTATTTTCAAAGTTATCGTGATGGCATATTTCCATGTGGCAACCAAGCAACCTGATTTCAAGTGGCCACAACTTTCAAAAAACAATGTCGAAACATGTTGCCCAGTCAACTCACTCAAGATATTTATATGATAAGTTCATTGCCTAACTTTGGTTCGATTTGAATCAGAATTTAAAAAATTGTCATGATTATCAACTTTCAAGTGGTATCCTGATTTCAAATTGTCTGGATTAGTATATGATATCCGTGATTTGTAAAAATGGTGGATAAAGTTCATTAATAAACTTGGTTGAGACTTGGTTGAGATGTGGTCTATGTACTCACCAAAATTCAAGCAAATCCGGTCTTAAATGCGCTTTTTACAATGTGAATTTAAAATTTTTAAGTGGCCTGCACTTGAAAATAAAAGGTCGGAGAAACGTGGTTAACAAACTCATCCAAAATATTCATAAGTTCAAGATATAAGTTTCACTGTATAAATTTGGTTTGATTTGGAGAATTATTTCGAAAGTTATCGTGTTGTTAAATTTCCAAGTGGTAGCCTGATTTCAAGTGACTCCGCTAAGTTTATGATATCCACCTCTTTGTTAAAAATGGCGGATAAAGTTCAATAATAAACTTAGTTGAAACCTTTGTATGGTCTATGTATGTAACAAAATTCAAACAAATTCTGAATAGGCATTTTACAATGTAATTTGAAAAATGCAAGTGGCCGCCACTTAAAAACAAAAAAGCGGAGCAACTTGGTTAACGAAATCATCCAAGATATTTATAAGTTACATTCACTGTCCAAATTTGATTCGATTTGAAATATTATTTCGAGAGTTACCGTAATGACAAAATTTTTATTATAGATAAATAGATAGATAAGCGAAGTGATTGCAATAGGTTGTTTTCTAAAGAAAACAACCTAAAAAACAAACATTAACGGACCTCTTCACTTACCGTGGCCGGAAGTCCAAGTCAATGTTATTCTATGGGGAAACTTTCTTTACAAATAACTTATTAACTAATACATATTTTTAAATTCTGTTTCCACATTCAGAAAATTCCCAACTGTTAAATTGACGGACCTTTTTTGAAATCGCATATTTTTAATTTTTAATGTTTTATTTTGAAATTGCAAAATGAAAAAATGAAAAAAATTCACATATTGAAAATTTGTATTTTGCAGCTCAAAAATAAAATATAAAGAATTTAAAAAAATATATTTTTTTAAGAAAGGTCCGTCAAATTAACAGCTGGAAATTTTCAGAATGTGAAAACAGAATTTAAAAATATGCATTAGTTAATAAGTTATTTGTAAAGAAAAATTTCCCATAGAATAACATAAGCTTCCGCTACCGGCGGCGATGAGTGAAGAGGGCCCTTAAGAAAGACATATAACACGTTAATACGTTGATACACGTTATAATAATTTTCTTAACTTTAAAATAATGTAAAATAATTACAGATCTATGTATTCTTCATTTCTTTATATATTTTATGAAAATAAATGGCACGTTCTTCTTTTCTTATAAATTTTTAAAAAAATTCTTCGAATCATTTAATCAGACATGATTTTTAATCACTGCAAATATAAAATATTTTTAATGATGAAGAATGAGCAATTAATTTTTTACGGCGTAAAATTATGTTGATTGTAATTAGTTCAGACTATTTTAGAACACTTTTTGATTACCGATATTAAGAAAAATTCGATTTCAGACTATCGGCGTTTAAAATATTTTTTTTTTTTCAACTGCTTGTGCGATATTTCACCAGAAAAATTCACTCTGATTAATTTTACTCCAAGAATTTATTTCGATTGATTTGTCTTTTTCAACATTGAACACCGTAGTTTTTTGTTAGATGTTAAAAATGTTATTAACATTTCAATTAAGATATTTGATTAAATTGTTGACAAAGAAAATAATAATATTTGTAACTGTAAAACAAATACGAAAATAATGCATTTGAAATCATTATTTAACTCCAATTTAATATAATAAATTTGTTTGCAAGTTTAAATTTTAAATTTTGCTTTATGGCATTTAGGAGTTTTTTTTTTTTTTTTTTTTTTTTTTAAGGACTGTGGACTTTTAGTCTCAATCTGAGATTTTTACGGTGTCATTTTTCGATAGTTGGACATTTATCGAAATCTAAAATTTATCGAAAATATAATTGAATAACTTGAAAGCGATGTTATAATTTAGAAAAAAAAAAATAAATAAATAAATAAACTAATAATCCTCCCTCCTAAACTAAATTTTGCTTTTGCTAGAACTTCATCAAAATTATTATTATTATTTTATTTATTTATTTATTTATTATTTTATTTTATTTTATTTTATTTTATTTTTCTTTTGGGGGGGGGGGGGGGGAGAAAAAAAAAAGAAAATTAATAATAATCAGTATCGAAACAAGCACTGTTGAATTTTTTTTTTTTTTATAATTTTGAATTAGAAAATAAAAAGTGCGCGTGCAAAATGGAATAAAAATAAGTACAAAAATGAATTTAATGATTTAATTTTTATATAAGACATGATCGCGTGCTATCTTAAAAAGTAGATGTAAAATTTAAAGTTTATGTAGTGCGTGTGGCATCTATAAAAATTGTTTTAAGAAATAGAATAGAATAAAGAAAGCAACGATGTTGGTTGCATTTTGTTATATAGTTTGAATTTTATAGAAGTAATATCTACCGTAGGGATAATTTCTTGTGTTAAGACTATAAGGAATTGTTATGGGAGCACAAACGATGATTTTTTTTTTTTTTTTTTTTTTTTTTTTTTTTTAACATGTATTGCTTAGCATACCATAAAAATTAATATTGTTTGTTCCTTATATTATTTCTATGAAAGATATATTTTAAAAGAAGCCGTTTCAAAAAATAGAAATAAGGATATTTGCTTTTGTTTTGTTTTGAGGAACAATTATTAAAACCTCCAAATATTGTTTCTCATTTGGACAATACGTAGCAAGAGCAGAGTATAAAATGAAATTATAAAAATTACCAAAATTTACTGTTTTCTTTAAACACTTTTGAAGTATATTTTAAAATTTTAGTATGTTCGAATATATTTAACAAAATAAAAAAAAAAAATTATTTATACATTTAAACAATATATTTTACCATTTCGAATATTTAAATATTTTTCAGAAATCTATGAGTTTCTTCTATAATGGAAGTTACATTTGGATCCTGAATTTTCACTACTGTATTTGGAAATAAAATCTTTCTTTTAACGCAATTTAAAATGCATTTTAAAAAGTTTTGTAGAACTAGAAGGACTATTAATTTTAATCTGGGTAAGAACGTCAACGCTAGTTTTTGTGGACTAGTTTTGTGTAGTAACAAAATAAATTAGAAATATCAGACCTATCGTTACAAATTTGGTGCCAAATGAAAGGGGCAGTTTTTCGGAATCCAGGGGTGCAAACAGTTTTTAGACACGAGAGTAAGATTTTTTACAATTAAGTAAAGTATGAAATTTGGTGGTCATTTTAAAAAGTACGTGACCCAGTTTTATGGTCAAAAAGTGATTTAAAAAATAAATAAAGATAAAAAGAAAAAAAGTAAATAATATATATATATTACAGATTGAAATTGATAGTCCTCCGTAGTAAACTAAATTCTGTCTTTGACAGATTCGACATTGTTCGATGGAGGATCGAACCGAAGACCTTCGTATTATTAGCAGAACGCTATAACCACAAAACTTCTATTCAAGTTTTACCTTTCTATCAATAATCCGATTATCTTTCGAGAAAATTTTAAAGTTTGATTAATAAAAAAATAAATAAATAAATAAATAATAAAAATTTCTGAAACCGGGCTTTAAGGTGCATCAGGAAAGGGGAATACGAACCACCATGCAAATTTGTGTAGCTATTTGCCTATAAAAAGAGGCAGACCTACAGACACCTCCTTTTATTACACGAAGAGATACTTTTAAATAGTTACAAACTTGATCAAAACAATTTTACCGATTTATATTTCACAGAACTTGCAGATATTGTCAGAACGTACTGCAAAATCTATAATGACATACTTTTTAACACGCTTTTATTAGCTTCACATGTATGTACAGTCGGTAACAAAAGTGTCCGAACACTAGCAAAAATTCCCATGTAAAAAAAGTACACTTCATACGGTTTTGTTAAATAAATCCTTGTCGAATCTTGGTCTTAGTCAGTATAAGACATGATTCGATAAGGATTTATTTAACAAAACCGTATGAAGTATACTTTTATTGCATAGGAATTTTTGCTAGTGTTCGGACATTTTTGTTACCGACTGTATGTTTGTATGTATGTTTGTAACCGCTCTGGGAGCAAACAAAAAATCTATATTGTAAAATAATAATAATAATAATAATAATAATAACTTACCCTACGTGAACGCTGTGGCTGTAAGGTAAAGCTCCGGGCTACGAGCCTAAAGGTCTAACGTTCGAGCCCAGTAAGGGGAGATTTTTTAAAAATGGTTTTTGTTTAATTCTAAATTATTATTTGTTAAAGATTTAAAAGTAAATATTAAGGTGTATCACTCACTTGGTTTTCTCTTACCCTGCATTTTAATACTATAAAGATAGATATTTTGTGCTTTTTGGTTCACATTTCAATAAAAGCATGTTCTTTAATTTTTTAAAATTATAATTTTATACATTCTTGACATTTATTTTGTAGAAATATGAGATATTCTTTGCATTTAATCCAAAACGTAATTATTTATACAAATTATGGCAGTTAGATATGCCAAAAATATTTCTTGTATAGTTTTATTACTGGAACATCCTTCCTAAAAATTTATTGGAGAAGACATACATATTAAGAAAACCGTTTAACTGAAATCTGGAAAACCATCATATGTAAATCTTAAAATTTACGACCATATTTTATCAACTAAATTTGACAAAATGGTTCTGTTGTAAATTTAGGTTCGAATACAAGTTTATTTGTACAAAAAAAGTATTAAAATGCCCTTAATAAAAAAAAAAATCAGAAAGATTAATTTATTTAGCTTAAATAAGTAAAATTTCATTAATAGGATATATTTAAAATAAATTTATTTTAAATTCTGGCGTACATGGAAATAGCATAATATATTATTCTAAATAAAGAAATAAAAACAATTTTCTGTTAATAAATATTATTAAAAACATATATATACTTTTATTATTATTCGTTAAACCTTAATTAAATTTATTGAAAACGGAAAGTGAAAAAATTGTTATAAAGTTGTAAACAGTAAATTAACATAGCTTAATAAAATTGTAAAGTAACGGAAAGGTAAATACGTATATTATATAATTTTATTAGTAGTATTAATTTAACGTTAAAAATGCATATGTCACATTCATAACAAAAAAAAAAAAAAAATCATTATCATCATTATTATTATTATTCAATAAAATTGAATATGAGATTAAACTTAAACAAGTTTCCAAATATATTTAACGCTATTAGTTTTTATTTGCTTTAAGTATATAATTTTAAAAATTAACTTTTGTAATTCAAAAAGTTAACATAAACATTATCTTATTTTGAGTATTAATGTCATTATTGAAAATTTTTGGAAGTCATGAATGAAAACTAAATTAATAACTTACTATTAATGAAATCATATTTTAATTTTACGCATCCATAATTACATTATTTGATGAAGTAGCATACTTTTTTAAAATTAAATTTTCTAGACTTCCTTCAATAATTATGTCTTTCATCGTTGGGAAGAATATAAGTTCAAAAGAACTTTAAACTAATTAAAGACATTTTTCTTTAAGAGAAATATTTTCCAAAATTCAGTTCTTGAGCGTTTCATGTTAAATAAATGAATAAGTTGCTGGGTTAAACATGAAATTATTTAAGAGAATATTAATTAATTAAAAATCACCACTTACTTTACAATCAAATTATCTTAACTGAATGTTATTATTATATACTTTCTTCTATTTTCAATAGAAGAAAATATTGGATTCGTCAATTTTACGACTTCCGGTTTTCGATGGCTTTACACGTTTTGAGAAGTTCAGAATACAATTTAACTACTTTTAGAAAATATCTGTCTGATTGTTTGTGTTCTGAGCGTCTGCGGGTGTGTGTGACAAAATGTTTTTCCAGCTGTATCTCAGGAACTACACTGAGAGAAAAATATACAATCCTTCATCTAGAATGAATAAGTGGTCATTTTCTAAATCTCTTAACTAGAAATATAGATTTCAGAGCTATGCGCATAAAGCACGCCAATAAACTGAATAGACGAAATGGTCGAGAATTTCTAGTCTACACATTTCTAGATGGTGAAATAATATTCTGAATATTCTAAATCTTTTGTATTGCGATAAATTCTCTCTTGATTTTCTAGAATTGGATCATAAACCAAGATTATAGTTGCTGGAACCCGCCTCTTGTATTCGCATTTATTTGCAGAGATTTTTAAATAACTTTGTCCTCGATAATATAAGCAAACGCTCTAGAATTCTAGTAGGGGTTTCTAGAACTCGCTTTCAAAGGGGACTAGGATTTAAAAGGATGATACAGAACTATTTTTTCTAGAGCCACAATTTAGATTCTAGATGTAAATTACAGATTTTTTTCTCAGAGTACTGCTCAGAATTATGTAGACCTACTGAAACATAGTTATTTTTACAAAACTCGAAAAACATTTCAAAATTACTTTTACTTCAAAATGTTATATGAGAATTAAACTATCAAAGTAGAACTTCGAAGAATACAAACACGAAAATGCAATTCATAGAAAACTTTTTGACAGATTTAAAATAATCTTTCTTGATTTCTGATTTATGTAAACTTTACGTGATGTTGAACTTTATGTTCCACACACTTTATAGTTTACGTAGCATGTAAATAAATCTATTTGAAGGTGTTAATATTAATTTTCAAATGTACCTTTAAATAAAACATATAAAATTTTAAAAATTATTTAGTTGTCGTATCAATGTTTTCAAATCTTTATAAAATGCATAAATTAAATAAGTAACAAAGTAATTGTTAATTGGATAAATATGCAAATATTTTAGAATATTAGATAAAGAGAAATTTGGTGAATTAAAATACAAATATTTACTGTACGTTCTATGTTAATATATAAAAATATTACGTATATATATATATATATATATATTTTTTTTTTTTTTACCGATATATATAATAAAGATTTTTTATTCGTTTGTGGTCACATTTTTAAAATTGAGTTTTGCTACAATTACACGTTTTATGGCCCCATGAATCTGAAAATTACTAATCTATTTTCATTAAATCAACGCTACACAAAATATGTTTCATCGCTAAAAATTACAAAAAAAAAAAAAAAAAAAAAAAAAATATTAAAGAAAAAAAAATATTAAAGAAAAAAAAATCACAATTTAAATATTTAGATGTACACAACTCTGTACACAACTCTGTACTGTATGATTCTACAACGTAATGATTAAAAATAAATAAATAAATAATAAAATAAAACAACAGTATTTTGCTGCAATGCCTATAGAACCTAGTCACAGATAATGATAAGTACTTGTTTTCAATAAGAAAGGTTTTTTTTTTTACTTTCTCTTACCCACAAGATATTGAAAGTATTGTTTTTGGGTCAAATTTTCGAACGCGAGATTTTGTTATATTTACACGTTTTGAGGTCCCCTGAATACGAAAATCATGTTTTTAGCAAATGGTCTGTGTGTATGTCTGTGTGTCTGTGGGTGTGTCTGTCTGTTATCAGCATATCTCAAGAACAAATAGTAGCAGACATTCCAAACTTGGTATTCTAAATGTGTATCATATGTAGATACTACAGTAAGCTTTTCGTTAAGATCAAGCAAATGGTTCGTGTACAGGGACAATCAAAAGAATTCTAATACATTATATGGCTGTACCAGATTTCTGATCTAAAACTTAATTATTCTTACTGACCCGATACAGCATATTTCAAATCTTATCTTTTCTTACATTCTTAAATTTTCTAATAAAATATTTATTCTTCTAAATAATAAAATATGGATGGGTCTCACCTGAAAACTTCTAATCCAAGGGTCCGGGTGTGGATGGGGCAACTATCATCCATTAAAGAAACTAGACTCGATGAATGTAGCACTTCTTAGGTGAAAACAGAATTTCTAATGCTTTGTTAGCATACATGTAAAAACGAAAACAGAACAAAGACTATCTACAGTATTTACAATTAAATATTAAAGTCTTTCTTAACATTAAAGTCTTAAATTGTCATTAGTTCTTAAATATTTATTCTAATTCTTAAAAGTTTCAATAGTTCTGTTTTAGGACCGGGGCGTCTGTAAACAAGACGATCTTAGCATAGCCCCTTCTCTATTCAAGGTCCTGTTCTGTTCTGCTTCTGATTCTAAAAAGCACCATTCTCGAAAAAGAGGCGCCCGTCTGTCTGGAAAGGCATTTGTTCTGAAAGCAGAAGAATGAACGGGAGATTCCCGACATCCTCCCACCTTGAGTTGCGACTAATCGGAGGAACTCAACAATCCAAGTTGAAGTCGTTGAGGGGGTTTCACCACACGGCCAGTTCGGGAGACCACCGGGGGTTTGGAAGTGGGATCATGGGTTATGGAACTGGTAGGTTCTGGAGGGTCTTTCACAGGTTCCTTTTCTCTGGGGTTGAGTATCGGTTTCTGTGAAAGGTTCTTGTTTTCGGAAGTCGAAGGACTTAAATTTTCTTGGAGAGACCTATGTAAAGTGGGGTGATTCTTAAGTTCGGTACTGTCAATTTCTAAAGGAAACAATCTTTGTAATGGACGCAGAAAAAATCCATTTTCGGTCTTGACCTTAGCTAGACGTATCACATTATCTTTGCCTGGGTAAATTTCTATCACTCTTGCCAAAGGCCAGTGAACACGTTTCTTATTGAAATCTTCTAATAGGACAACATCGCCGACTTTCAATTGTTTGAATCTTTTGGTCTTAGATGCATGTTGACGTAATTGTCCTAAATATTCAGCTCTGAGTCTGTTTCTTAGGTTTTCTCTGATTATTTGCCTATATCTGGCTCTGCGGTTAAGATCTTTAGAATCTAAAACATCTAGGTCAGGTACTCCTGATGTTGGCAGTTCTCTTAGGAACATCATTGGGGTAAAAGGTAAAGGATGTGTGTTATCTTCGGAAACATAGGTTATAGGCCGTGAATTAATCACTTGTTCACAGTCACATAGCATGGTGTAAAGTTCTTCGTAATTCAAAGATGCACGACCTAAGTTTCTTTTCAGGATTCCTTTAACCATTCCAACAAGCCTCTCCCACCAGCCTCCCCACCACGGTGCTGCAGGAGGGTTGAATTTCCATCTGATCTTCTGGGTGGAAGCTACCTTGCAGATGGTTTCCCAATTTACACTCGAGAGAGCATTGCTGGTTCCAAGGAAGTTCTTCCCGTTGTCTGAATAGATGATGTAGGGTCTGCCTCTCCTTGCTATGAACCTTCTCAGAGACTGAATAAAACTTTCTGTAGACAGAGACGTAATGGCTTCAAGATGTATGGCTCGGTAGACAGCGCAAGTAAATAAGGCTATCCACGCTTTTGATCCATCAGAAAGATGTAGAGGACCGGCTAGATCTACGCCTACCACTTCAAAGATGGCTGCTTCTCGTACTCTGTCTTCGAGTTGTACTCCAGGTTCAGCATCTATTTTGGAAGTCTGAAGTTTTCTGCAAATCACGCATTTTCTTATTGAATTTCGAATGCATTTTCTAGACTTCATTATCCAAAAATTTTCTCTAAGTAGTGTCATTAGAGTGCTGACTCCGGCGTGCTGATTCTCTAAATGCTTCTCGAACACCAATCTTTGGACGACGGGATGCTTGTAAGGTAAGATCACAGGATTTCTAAAGTTTTCACTGTCGTTTCTTTGAATTATATTGGTCTTTACTCTTAAGAGACCAGCTTTATCTTCGACAGGCCTTAAATTTCTTAATTTTGGATCTGTTCTCCCTGAAAAAGATTCTTGTTGTACTAATCGTAGAAGTACATTTTCTGCTTTCGAAAATTCTTCAACTGAAATATCCAATTCGGATATTTTCTCTGTAGTCTTCGAATTATGATAAAATCTATATATCCAGGCAATGGTTCTAACTGTTTTCTTGTAAGAGGAAAAATACTGATAAAATCGACTGAAATTATCTTCTTTTTTATCTAAAAGATTTAGGATTGTCTTCCTTTTTTCGCTGTTTATGAGTTCTTCGTTAGGGTCTTCTTCTATTTGAGGCCATTCATTTTCATGTAAATAAAGCCAACTCGGACCCTCCCACCATCTCGATTTCTGTAGTTGTTCAAAAGAATATCCTCTAGACGGGAATTCCGCGGGATTCAAATTTCCAGGTACATGTCTCCAATTGCAAATTTCGGTCAGATTTCGGATTTCTAATACTCTATTGTGTACAAATGTACCCCATTCTTGTTTTCTTCTAATCCAACCTAAAGCAGTGGTTGAATCTGACCAAAACATGGTATTTACATGTAAGTTTAAATCGTTTCGCACATTTTTGGCCAACCTAGCGCCAATAAGACAAGATAACAGTTCAAGGCGGGGTATGGTCAATTCCTTAATAGGTGCAACTCTACTTTTAGCATTGATTAACTGGATCTTGATTCCTTCTGAGGTCTCTACTCTTATGAATACGCAAGTGGCATATGCTCGCTTGCTTGCATCAGAAAAAACATGTAATGATGTTTTCTTTTCTTTCTCTGGGCAAATGTTAAGCCACCGAGGTATTTTAATTTGGGATAAAAAATTTATTCCTCTCAGCCAATTAGAAGATTGTTGTTTTAAAGTTTCAGGGAGCTCTTCGTCCCACTTCACCTTCTGAATCCACGTTTCTTGAAGGATTAGTCTGGGAACTAAACTGACAGGTGCTGGGAATCCCACAGGATCAAAAATTCTTTGGGTAACTGATAAAAGTTTTCTTTTTGTAAGGGGTTCACTTATCTTTAGGGGTTCTTCAATTTTACAAACTAAACTGCCATTTTTCAAATCCCAGAGTAATCCTAACACGGGAGCAAACCTCTGTTCATCTTCAGTTTTGTCGATCATAGCCTGGGGCCAATTCGATCGCCAACTTCTCAAGTTGAAATGTGCCGAAGCCAAAATTCCTTGAGATTCTGATATGAATTTTTCTGTTTCTTGAATCGAATTCAGGCTGATGAGGGAATTATCTAAATAGAAGGAATCTCTTAAAAGCCTAGCTGTCCCTCGCCATTGTTCGGGAACATTTTCTAAAAGGTGATTTAATGTTGCCATAAGCAAAAAAGGGCTTGAAGTTAGGCCGAAAACCACACGACAATGTCTATAAATTTTCAATTTATTTTCGCTATTAAACCAAAAAAATCTCAAAAAGTCGCGATCTTTCTCTGTTATTTTAATTTGCAGGAATGCTTTCTCTATATCGGACGAAATTCCTATCTTGTATCTGCGAAATCTATTCAAAATGCTCGGTATAATTTCTACAAGATTAGGTCCTTTTGTTAAACAATCATTAAGGGAGGGACTGTTTCTAGTGTGTGCTGAGGCATTAAATACTGGACGAATTTTAGTGGTTTCACTAGATTCTTTAACCACCGGTCTGTGTGCTAAATAATGTACCTTGTCCCTTTTCTGGTCCAATACCTCTTCTATAATCTGATTGTTTTCCCAGAAATCAAAAATTTCCCCATATTCTTTTTTCCTATCAGATTTGATTAATTTATTTTCCGTCTTGTACAGGCACTTTTCTACCAACGAGTAATTATCTGATAAAATCGAATGGTCAACTGTCCATGGTAAATTGACTTCATATCGACCGCTTTTATCTCGTTTAACAGTTTCTAGAAAATAATTCTTGGTTTCTTGTTCTAAATCCTGTTTCGATTTATTATCTTCATTAGTAATTCCTAGAGTGTCAAGGCGCCATAAATCCGATAAACTGGCGTTTGACACGTGTAATGACAACGATAGACAACGATGAAGAATTGCCCTGCTCACTCTTGTGACCCTCTGTCTTGCCCAAAATGGTCCAACCCAATTTAGTTCTAAATGTAGTTAATCCCAATTTTGGAAAATATTTTATGTCATTTGTGAACAGTTTAGCGGACATATCAGCTCCCAAAAGTATATGTACTTCGTCTGGATTTTTCTGGTATAAACAAGATTTATTATTTCTAGGGACATCTGATAAATATACACCTTCCTTTTCTAAGAGTTTTACTAATTTATCATCACGACATAAATTCACGCCTGTGCATATTTTTTCTTGATCTAGTGCTTGTATTTTACACTTAAACTTATTATCTAAACTCCCGATCGTAAATTCATAACGATTATGTTCAGCTGACATTTCCATGCCCCCAAAAAGACCATGTCTGATTGTTTCTTTATTCATTCTTTTTAATTTTAATTTATCAGCTGCAAACTTACTGATGTAACTATTATGAGATCCGGAGTCAATAATTAGCCGATTATATGATGGTTTACTATCATCTCTGTTAGAAATTGCTACTACTAACGTCTGCAAATAAACATTCGCTTGTAAATTATGATTCGATAACGCCAATTTAGATTGATCATTTCTTTCGTAATTACTTATTTCCTGTTTCAAATCTTTATTTGCATTACACATTATGTCTGAATGTCTACGATTACATAACTTGCATAAAGTTTTTGATACACAGTGTCTAGCTAAATGTGAAGTTTGAAGGCATAAATAACACAATCCTTTCTTACGCAATAGATTAACTCTTTCATCAAATGGTAAATTACGAGTTTTGACACATTTGTTACTTAAATGCGATTCTGAGCAAAAATTACACCTATCACTTTTATTCTCATTTAATAAATCACAAGCAGTAGGCAATTTCCGGTTCTCAGTATCAAATTTATTAACGCGGGGGGGGAAAAAACATCTCTACGATTTTGATTATCTAATCTTTGAGCTCGGGGGGAGAAATGACTGGCGCCGCTATCCTCTTGTCTGGTAGTTATTAAGCATTCTCGCGATACGAGTTGTTTATTTAAGAAAGATAATATATCTTTTACGCCATAGTTAACACCGTGAAATTCCATATTAAATTGTAATGCTAAATCTCTAGGTAATATTTTTAGTAATATAGGTGACAATAAACTGCCGTAACTATCTAAAGAAACATCTAATGATTCTAAACTTCTAATGTTAGTTTGGATTTCATCGTAAATTTTCCTGAGCGATTTAATGTCACTTGAATGTTTTAGTGGGGCAATACTTAATAATTTATTCAAATGTACATTTACTAAGAGGTCTTGATTGCCATATCTTTCTTTTAAAATATCTACTACTTTTATGTAATTACTCGCGGTGACAGAGAATCCTTCTATACATTTTAAGGGGTCAGGTGCTAAAAATGATTTCAAATAATTAAATTTATCTACAGGATCTAAATTTTCATTATTATAAATTGCCGTTTCGAATGACGACCAAAAAGTCAGCCATTCGGCTGCGTTCCCGTTAAATTGAACTGGATCTAGCGGTGGTAATTTGATGTGTATTGATTCTTTTGAAGTATTTCTTCTTTCAATTTCTGTTGATGAAATACTTGTTTCACTTTTCTTTAGTTCTTTTAATTTTCTGTTGGCTCGAAATCTCCAAGTAATTATTTTTTCACGATATTCATTTGCCGTTTCTAATTCGGCTTCTAATTGGAGTTCTTGAGTTAAATTTTTAATCTCTGCATCTTTACTCTTTAATTCTATAGTAGTTTCATTTAATAATTCTATAGTTTCCTCTAAATCTACAGCATCTGGATCTATATCATCACATAAAGTTTTTAATTTCTCTATAAATTTATTAATACTGTCTCTTATGACAGCTCTCTCTTTTTTGGCTATTACTAAATTAGCCATAATAAATACAAAAATTTAAAATTTTATAATATTATCTATATTTTCAATTATAAATAATGGATTCAATTATAAATAATTATAAATAATAGCTGCCCACATCCCGGCAGGGATGCCACAAAATATGGCTGTACCAGATTTCTGATCTAAAACTTAATTATTCTTACTGACCCGATACAGCATATTTCAAATCTTATCTTTTCTTACATTCTTAAATTTTCTAATAAAATATTTATGCTTCTAAATAATAAAATATGGATGGTTCTCACCTGAAAACTTCTAATCCAAGGGTCCGGGTGTGGATGGGGCAACTATCATCCATTAAAGAAACTAGACTCGATGAATGTAGCACTTCTTAGATGAAAACAGAATTTTTAATGCTTTGTTAGCATACATGTAAAAACGAAAACAGAACAAAAACTACCTACAGTATTTACAATTAAATATTAAAGTCTTTCTTAACATTAAAGTCTTAAATTGTCATTAGTTCTTAAATATTTATTCTAATTCTTAAAAGTTTCAATAGTTCTGTTTTAGGACCGGGGCGTCTGTAAACAAGACGATCTTAGCATAGCCCCTTCTCTGTTCAAGGTCCTGTTCTGTTCTGCTTCTGATTCTAAAAAGCACCTTTCTCGAAAAAGAGGCGCCCGTCTGTCTGGAAAGGCATTTGTTCTGAAAGCAGAAGAATGAACGGGAGATTCCCGACACATTACGTCTATGGGGGAAATTGCAGGTAAGTAGAGTTTAACGTCTATAGACTGCACTAAACCAAATGAAACGAATATATATTTTTTGTAATAGAGATAGTTAACTGGGAAAAATTTTTTGTGGATGTAGGTGTCGCTAAAATTCTTAACGACTTTATAAAAATCATCATTCAAACACATGTCGCTACTTTGGCGACTCATTTCAGATATATCTTTTCATAAATAGTTATTAATAAACATTTTCAGAATATTAAATTTAAATAAGGTAAATATCTTACCTTATCGGTCCAGATTCGTGGGGACTGCCGGCCACTGTAGGTTCCTTTCTATTCATTGGAGTCGATTGAAGTCTTAAAACGAAATTAATAGGATATCATTTTGAGACATACATTTATTACATACTACAAAGACGAACACGAAGAACACACCGAGTGGAAAAGAAGAAAACAAAACATTAATATCGGCGCGCAGCGCTATCTACAGGTTTTAGATTAGACCAATAAATAACACATTGGCCCCCGGATGAACATTAACTTTATGTTCATTTTCCCATTCTAATTATATCTAATATTTCCATATCTAATATTTTTCTAATTGTAAGTCCACACAAATGTCATAGTTTATAAATGAAAGTTTTTAAAGTTTATTTAGTCCTTTTCAAAAATTTCAACTGGATAAATCAACTGGAAAGGACGTCTCAATGTACCTGTAGAGGTTTTTATCTCACAAGATCGAACCTTTCCATCTCTACCGGGAAACACTTGTGTTATTACTCCCAATTTCCACAAGTGCTGTGGCAATTTGGAATCGTGGATTAAAACAACATCATTTGGAGTATATTCACGAATACTGGAGTGTCGACTTGTCATGGCGTTTTTGAGCTGAAGAAGGTATTCCTTCTTCCATCTTGACCAGAACTGGTCCAATATTCTTTACTTTTGATTAAAACGTTTCATATATGTTGCTGAAGTTCCAGGAAGCACATGTGGTTTCATATGCACGATAGGTAGGGTAGTAAGTCGCTGACCTACCAAGAAGTGTGCTGGCGTAATTGGGGAAGGTTCTCCTGAGTCTGCATATGTGTATGTAATGGGTCGCGAATTTATTGACCCTTCAATTTCACATATAACTGTATGTAGTTGTGTGTGTGTTAAAGTGGTTTTGCCAACCACCTTTCTTAAGGCAGATTTTACAGATCGCACCAGTCTCTCATAAAAGCCTCTCCACCATGGCGACATTTCCATGATAAACTTCCATTTTATTTTATTACTACTATAGTAATCTTTAACCTCGGGATGGGTAATTATTTTCCAGATGTGCCTTAACTCAATATCAGCGCGATGAAAGGTTCGTGCATTATCGGAATAAACCGTATGGCAAAGACCCCGCCTTGCTACTATTCTTCTGAAGGCCAATAAAAATGTTTCTGTAGATAGGTTCTCTACCAATTCTAGGTGCACTGCTCTTGTGATTGCGCATGTGCACAACAATATATATATTTTGCTATCATTATTTCGGACGTATAAAGGGCCTGCAAAATCAAGGCCTATCACTGCAAAGGGCTTTTGTACATTGATACGATCCGCAGGTAACGGAGCTGTTATCTGGGCTCCAGCTCTAGAATTAAATTTTATGCAAATTCTGCATCTTCTTAATACGCTTTTTACTGCCTGTCTGCCCTTGATTACCCAAAATTCCTCCCGTAATTGTACTAATGTATCATTAATGCCAAAATGAAAAACTTTTTCATGCGCATTTTTTATTAACAAATCAATTAATTTACCCTTTGAAGGCAACAGGATCGGGTGTTTTTCGTTAAAAGAATAATTTGATTTCTGAAGCCTTCCTCCGATGCGCATTATTCCTTCGGAATCCAAAAATGGTGAGAACTCAATTAAATTTGAATTTTTCAAAATAGGTTCCCCATTTATCAAACAGTGTAATTCATTCGGAAAACTAATTTTCTGTGTATATTTAACCCACATTGTTTGCGCACTACCAATTTCTTCTGCCGATAATGGACCGCTAACTTTCTCGTTTTTAGGATTCGCGTTGTTAAGAAATCTCTTTATCCATGCCGTAATTCTGAGGACTCTTAAAATGTTACTATATTTTTCTAGATCCAATATTGGTTCAACTGTTTCTATACAGATTTTAAACTGAATTATTTTTTCAGGTGTTTTCCTTTTTTCTTCGGTAATATATTGCGTGTCTACTTTTTCCCCAATATCATTACCTTTACCATTTAGCTCAGATAACCATTTTGGACCTTTAAACCAAAAATCATTATTAACTAACGCATTTGCGCTAATACCACGAGTAACTAAATCTGCGGGATTATCCTTTGTATTACAATATGTCCAATTTTCGGGTACTGACAATTCTTGAATTTCAACTACTCTATTTTAAACAAAGGGTTTCCATTGTTTCGCCAATCCCTTCACCCAGTGTAAAACAATAGTAGAATCTGTCCAATTAAATTTCTCGATGTTAATTTCCTTAAATATATCACAAATATATTTCGCTACTCTAGCTGCTATCACCGCTCCCATTAACTCCAATCTTGGTAGTTTTAGTTTCTTTAGCGGCGCAACTCTAGCCTTTGACATAATCATACTTACATAACATTTTTTATCATTACTGATACCCCTAAAATATGCAACACAACCATATGCAAGTGGTGAAGCATCTGAAAAAATGTGTAGTTCTACACGCGAATTTTTCAAATCAACATACGTGAAATAGCATCTATCTATTCGAATTTCTAATAAATCCTTAATTTCGTTACACCACTTTATCCAAATTCCCTTAAGATCATCCGGCAATTCGTGATCCCAATCCATACCTCTTTCCCACATTCTTTGCAGAAAACACTTTATCCTAATTAAAAAGGGAGATATAATCCCAATAGGATCAAAAAATTTTGCAGCTGTATGTAATACATATCTCTTCGTACATACCGATATATCCAAATTTTCAACTATAGATTTCAAAGCTAATCCTAATTTATCACTATCTTTATCCCACACCAATCCAAGAATATTTATTACACTTTCATTATTTACCTCCGAAAAACAATCATTTTTATCCCACATGTTCTTTAATTTCTGTGAATTCGTACTAAACTTTCTTAATTTCATTCCAGCCTTTGCTAAAATATTTACCGCAGTAGAAGTTAATTCATAGGCACCGTTTACGGTATCGGAGCCATAAAGCAAATCGTCCACAAACAGAGCTGAATTTAACATTTCATAACTATCCGGATAAATTTCCTTATATTCCTTAATGTGTTTCTTAATTGTTGCCGTTAAAAAGAAAGGAGAAGTAGTACAACCAAATGTAGCTCTGGTCATTCGCATTATTTTATAATTCTCGGTGTCCTCGTCAAACCATAAAAACTTTAGAAAATTTCTATCGGGTTCCGCGATTTCTATCATTAAAAACGCCTTTTCAATATCTGCGCAAAACGCAATCTTAAACATTCGAAATCTATTAATTACATCCAAAATTGGTGGTGTAAGACATGGCCCTTTTACGAGACAATCATTTAAAGATTTACACCCCGATACTCTACTGGAACAATTAAAAACAATTCGTACCTTTGATGTTTGTTTTTCCCGTCTTACAATTTCTCTATGTGGAGCGAAATACTCTTTTTTTGAGCGACCGCATTCTTAAACGATACCTAGTTGTTTTTGTTCTGTGATTATCTGCCTATATTGCTCGAAAATCCATTTATCCGCTTTTAATCTCTTTCTCAAATAATTGAATTGTCGTCTTGCATTTTCAAAATTATTCTCAAATTTATCCATACCATGATCATTCCATAATAAATGAGTAACATAATGACCCTGTTTATATTCTAACTGTTTATCAAATTTATTTATTATTTCCTGATCGGAAGCAGAAATCAATTTATCATCATTTATTCCCAAAAGATCCAACGACCACAAGTTTTGCAAATCATTACCCGTACAATCGGATGATTCATTTTTTTTCATGCATGGATGGTTTTCATGTAAACAAAAAGAGTTACCACATTCGATCTTTAACACGGTGGCGCCAGTAATTAAGTTGTCTGGATTGCTTCCTGAATTATTGTTGCCTGACAATGTCCATCCGAATAATGTATTTACAGCAAACAACGAACGATTAATTTTCTTTTTATTTTTTTGCAGTTTCCAAAATAAACCTGCGCCGATTAATATCTCTGGAGCCTTCGAATGGAATTGCGCAAATTTATTTTCTTCCCCCTCTCTCGAAACCAAAAGTTTTCGAAATGATGCGTCATCCAGAATCTGTAACTTCGTAAAAGAGATTTGATTTACGACCAATGCCTCTACATAACATTTCTGTTTGTGGTTTTTTAAATGAGACAATTCGAAATTTACGACTGAATATTCGTTCGATTGGGGCTGTTCACACGAAAACGGATATATTATGACAGTTTCTTTTCTAATCACCGGCAATTTTAATTCACGGGCGAGTGATATGTTTATGAAATTTCTTTGGGATGCATTATCAAATAATACGGCACACTTTAGAGAGTTTAAATTAGAACTATTTGTTATTCTTGCGAAGCAAGTTTGTAAATATATTTCATTATTCTCAAGCGGATTTTGTACAGGACACTTATAGGACAATACAGAATTATCATTTTCGCAAACACTGTTCTCAGAATTATTTGTTTGTGTATGTTCGATGTGATTTTTATCTTTCATATGAGCCGTTGGAGTTTCCGATTTTTGCTTATAGCAAATTAATGTATTGTGTTTTCCTGAACATGTGTCACATTTGAGACCCGATAAACAGAATTTAGCGGTATGTTTACCTCTTTTGAAACATAAATAACAGATTCCCTGTTTGCGTAAAGACAATTTTTTATCCTCTAAATTTAATTTACACATTTTACTTTCGTGGTCATTCATTGCATCAACACAAAATATACATTTACTAACAGTTAATTTAAAGGCTGATGCCTTTTGCATTGTGTTAGAATTTTTATATCCCGAACCAGATTTCCGGTAGGAAGCATTATTATTATTTTCCGATGATTTTGAATCAAATCTGGAATTTGAGTTTTTATACCCGCTATTATAAGTTTCTACTTCGCGTTTTAAAAATAAAAAGGTTTTTTCCCTAGTCTGAACTTCTAATTTTAAATGTTTTAACAAATCTTGTACATCCCATTCCTCGGATTCTGTTTTCATTTTATTATAGTCTATCATAATACTGGTAGGTATTAATTTTGTAACAATTGGAAATAACAAATTTCCGTAAGATTTTAAGTCCACACCTAAATTTTCGAGAGATTTAATATTAACATCAAGGGCGTCGTGCAGTAAGCGTAATTCTTTAATTTGATTTGGAGATTTAACAGGGTTCAAATTTAATAACGCGTCAATTTTATATCGTATTATAATATCTTTTTTTCCGAATCTAGATTTTAATAAATCAATTGCAGTATTGTAATTTTGATCTGAGAGTGCTAAACCCTGAATAGCTGTTAAAGCTTGGGCTTTCAAAAAGCTGCGTAAATACACAAATTTCTGCACATTAGAAATGTTGTTGTTGTTATGTATTGTGATTTCATACTGGCTCCAAAATTCAATCCAGTTTTCTGGAGAATCGTCATAAACAGGAATTGATAACTTGGGTAATCTCACAGAACTAGCATTAATTCTTTCTAAATGCAGATTGGGTGTTTGCTCATTTCTTGGCTGCGATAAGATCGGAGTAACATTTAAATTTTTAATTTTCTCTATCTTATTTATAATTTGAGCCTTTACATCAATAATTGAATCTCTATACTCTTGTCTCGATTCTATTTCAGTTTGTAGCTCGTTGAGATCCGTGATTTTGGCCTCAATTTGATCTTCAACTTCTATAATTTTGTTATTCTTTACTTGCAGTTTTTCTAACTGTGATTCTAATTCGAAAACATTTAACCCTTCGTCGGGTTCATTTAATTTTATATTTATCGTATTAATCAATTTCGTACACAATCCCTTTAGGGTGGATCGCTTTCGTTTTAACTTTTCTACTTCGGTTGCCATATTGTTAATTTATAAATTTGAACTATAGTATAAGTAACAACTTTAAATCATATTTAAGGGCCTGGCAGTCCCTGTTCGGGCGCCAATAATTATGTCGCTAAAATTCTTAACGACTTTATAAAAATCATCATTCAAACACATGTCGCTACTTTGGCGACTCATTTCAGATATATCTTTTCATAAATAGTTATTAATAAACATTTTCAGAATATTAAATTTAAAAAAGGTAAATAGCTTACCTTATCGATCCAGATTCGTGGGGACTGCCGGCCACTGTAGGTTCCTTTCTATTCATTGGAGTCGATTGAAGTCTTAAAACGAAATTAATAGGATATCATTTTGAGACATACATTTATTACATACTACAAAGACGAACACGAAGAACACACTGAGTGGAAAAGAAGAAAACAAAACATTAATATCGGCGCGCAGCGCCATCTACAGGTTTTAGATTAGACCAATAAATAACAGTAGGAGCCTCGTCTCCCCCCTGGGGGGGAAGTCCCCCCTCGAGGGGAGTAAATTTTCATGATGGGTATCATTCAAAAACTTCTTTTGGATATTTAGTGTTACACTACCTTTGTGGAAATCGTCTGCAATAGTCTGCAATATGGAAATCGTCTGCATTATCATAAAAAATAATTTTTTTAAATTATAATTTTAATAAATTATAATTTTAATAAATTATTTTTTAATAACCGAATTAAATTCTATATAAACGTAGGTGCATTAATGAAACGGGGGATTGAGGGGGGCGGTAGCCCCCCCTCACACAGAATTAATTATCGTATAAAACTCTTCTGAAGCCTAATTTGAATTGTGACATGTGTTTACATGACAGTTCTCGTTATCTCACCTCTTAATCTGCAACCTGTATTTATAATATTAAATTTCAGATAAGAGAAAGTCGTGTGAGTGACACACCAGATTATTTACTTTCTCTTACCCACAAGGTGGAGAAAGTATTGTTTTTGGGTCAAATTTTCGAACGCGAGATTTTGTTATATTTACACGTTTTGAGGTCCCCTGAATAAGAAAATCATGTTTTTAGCAAATGGTCTGTGTGTCTGTGTCTGTGTGTATGTCTGTGTGTCTGTGGGTGTGTCTGTCTGTTATCAGCATATCTCAAGAACAAATAGTAGCAGACATTCCAAACTTGGTATTCTAAATGTGTATCATATGTAGATGCTACAGTAAGCTTTTCGTTATGATGAAACAAATGGTTCGTGTACAGGGACAATCAAGAGAATTCTAATACATTACGTCTATGGGGGAAATTGCAGGTAAGTAGAGTGTAACGTCTATAGACTGCACTAAACGAAATGAAATGAATATGTATATTTTGTAATAGAGATAGTCAACTGGGAAATTTTTTTTGTGTATGTAGGAGCCCCGCTTCCCCCCCCCCTGGGGGGAAGTGCCCCCTCGACGGGAGTAAATTTTCATGATGGGTATCTTTCAAAAGAGCTCGCTAAAACCTTTAAAACGAATGGTTGAACCATCGATCTGCGATAATTTAAAACAAAGTTATCGATTTTTTTTATTTTTTTTTTTACTTTTAACTAAAAAAAACTTAGAAAAAAATCATATATATATATATATATATATATATATATACAGGGTACGTAAGGTATTTGAGGACAGATTGACAATAAAACAAATTTATTCATATTTCTTTTAAAATTTATTATATTTACATAAAATTTTTACGCAATGTTAATTGACTCTGTGTCTATACAATTATTCAATAAAATCCCCATTAGCATCAATAACTGACTCAATACGATGTTGGAAACGACTGCATGCCCGAATCAAATGCTGTTTACTCATATTCATCATTGTAGAGGATATGGCATCTTTCAACGATGAAATAAGTGTTATGGGGATGTTTATTGGTATCTCGCTCAACTACTCCCCATACATAGTAATCCAGAGGATTAAGGTCCGGGGAGGTAGGTGGCCATAAATTTGGGGTGATATGGTCGTGGAAATTGACAGCCGTCCAATCTTGAGTTATCATGGCTTTGTGTGCTGGAGCAGTGTCTTGTTGGAAGATGTAAGGTCTATCTCCATGGACACTGTCAATCCACGGTTTCACAACTTCTTCTAAAACCTTGATATAAGTGGCAGGATTTATCCGACGCCCTTCCTCAAAGAAGTGGGGTGGCATAACGTGTCCTTCATTGCTCACAACCCCCAAAACAATGACAGTTGCGGGAAACTTCGTGTGCATAACACGGGGAACCTCTGTAGGATCGGAGCACAGCCACCTGTTATTTCTTCGATTTATTTTTTGATCTTGATCGAAATTTTTTTTCATCAGAAAAAAAACCACAACATGTTTGGAACTTCGGGGTGCTTGAGTTTGTTGAGGAGACGTTTTGATCGAATGAGTCTCTGATTCCGAGTTTGTGCCGACATAAACTGTCTTCTGCGCATAACGTAAGATTTATAACGAAGATACTCGTGTTCAACTAGACAGATTAGGGCTTCTCATACATTAAGTTTCCTCGCAATGGCTCTCATGGACGTCGAAGGGCTTTCATCAATAAACTCCTGCACTTGTTGCACAAATTCTGGTGTTCTAATAATGTCCGAACGTTCCTCATGTTTTTTGCATTTTGCGACGCTTCCAACATCGCCATCTGATGCTTCCAATTCACGTCGGACCTTATGTACGAATGATCGGGCACAATTGAGAAAGTTCGAGATTTCTAAATCGGTGTATGTCGCACATATAGAGACGATAACTGCATGTCTCTTCATTTCTTGTGTTATTTTATAATCTTCCATTGATTTTCTGAAAAGAAAAAGAAGGAAAATATTTAATCTTTAGAAATTACAACCACATATATGAGTGTCCTCAAATACCTTACGCACCCTGTATATATATATATATATATATATATATATATATATATTTAATATTGAGACTAAAATGGACTTTTTTTTGGATATTTAGTGTTATACTACTTCCCTAATATAAAAATCGTCTGCATTATCATAAAAGATAATTTTTTTAAATAATAATTTTAATAAATTATTTTTTAAAAACAGGATTATTTTTAAAAACCGAATTAAATTTTATGTAAATCAAGGTGCATTAATGAAACGGGTGTTGAGGGGGGCGGTAGCCCCCCCCCCCCCTCACACAGAATTAATTATCACATAAAACTCTTCCGAAGCCTAATATGAATTGTTTAACATAGGTTTACATAACACCGTTATCTTACCTCTTAATCTCCAACCTGTATTTATAGAATTAAATTTCAGGGTAAGAGAAAGTCGTGTGAGTGACCCAATCGATTTTTTTTTTTTTTTTTTTGTTGTTGTTGTTGTTGTTAAATCCACTTAAGTTATTACAAAATGATGTTAAACAAAAGCAGCCTCGTTTTGTCAATTTTTATTATGGGTTTTACTCAATAATTTACGCAATATTAAAATGTAAATAATATAATGGTTCTAATTTATTTAATATGTGACAATATAAATTTGAATTTAGTTTTTAGGACTGAGGACTATTAGTTTGAATCTACGGATTTTTACGATAGCAGTTTTACGATAGCTGGACATTTATCGAATTTGAAAATTTATCGAAAATGTAATTAAATAATTTGAAAGCGATGTTATAATTTGAAAAAAAAAAAAATAATAATAATAATAGTAATAAAAATAATAATAGTCCTCCGTACGAAATTAAATTCTGCTTTTGCCAGAATTTCCTCAAAAACTTTTTATATTTTATATTTTTTTTTTTTAAAGAAAAAGAAAAGAAAATTAATAATAATCAGTTTTGAAGCAGGCAGTATGGAATTTTTTTAAAAATAATTTTGAGTTAGGAAATAAAAAGCGCGCGTGCAAAATGAAATATTTAATAAAAGAAGATTTTTAAATGGATAATATTTAAGCTCGTTGACTCAGTTCAATGATGTAATAAGAAAAAAATGACGACATTAGTCTCCTGAGATTATTTTAATTTATAATTTTAATCGGAGAAAAATTGTAGTATATAGTAGAAAGTATTAAACTGATTAAAATTTAAGTTTAATTAAAATTTATTACATATTATGCATACATATATATATATATATATATATATAAATATATATATATGTATGTATGTATATATATATATAATATAATATAATTTTAAAAGTTATTTTAATTTTATACAGTAATGAGACGAGTTGATAATGTTTAATTTTAATAAAGTGTTTAATCTTTTCTAAAAAAAAATTAGGGCTTTATTTTATTTTATTTTTTTATTTATTTCATTTTTTCTTCTTTCTTCACAAGAGCATGAAATCTGCCATTATTTTAATTCAAATATTTAAAAATCAGCGATTTTTTTCACCAATGATGACAGATTTTCGTATAAAATTTTGTAAAATTGTAAAAGCAATTTATTCGACAGTAGATGTGGCGAGTGAAATTTGAGGCAGAGGAGAAGGTTTAAAATAGTTGAATCTACCGTATCCTATCGAAAAAGTGATACAACTTTAAAATGCGGTATTTGACAAAAATCAGCTTAAAGATATTCATAAAACATTGATTAGATTACAATAAAGCTGACACTGAAGTAGATAAACTGCGAGATAAAGATGTGATACCTTTTGTGCATGTTGGGGACTCATCATGCGTATTTTTCAGTGATATAAACAAGGTGTGAAGATTTTAAGGGATGACCACTAAATTCGGTGATTTTGAAATTTTTGCTATCACTGAATTTAATGTTAAATTATTTTGTTTTTATAGAAATCCTCTATTTTACCATGTATTTATTAACTTCGATTCTTGTTTGTTTGTTTGTCCAGAACAAACCTTTCAATCGATTTTTTAGCTAACTTCCCAACTATCTAGACATTTGGAACTTTCAGAATAGCTTAGAACACGGTGACAAAATATATATTTTTTATACTTTTAGCCAACTGTTTCCCGTCTCCGCTGTCTTCGGTAGCGTTTATATGATTCAACAGAAAATTTATTTAACTAACTTCTTGACTAGCTAGAAATTTGAAACTTTCAGAAAAGCTCAGAATACAATTATAATGCATTTTTTAAATACTTTTAGCCAATTGTTTCGTGTTTCCGCAGTCTTTGGTAGCGTTTATATGATTCAGCAATCATATAACTTCCCAAATATCTAGAAATTGGAAACTTTTAGAATAATTCAGAAGACGATGACAATGCAGTTTTCTTAACCTCGCGTATTTTTTACCTTGAATTAGTGTTACAATATGAACAGTTGGTGACAGTGTCGGTTTCACTCCTAATGTTTTTCCGTAGACTTTCCATCACAATTTTCATCCACCACAGAAATGGGTTAAAATTATACAGGATGTCTTAATTATGATTCAATTCTGTCTCATAAACATATTTTCTCAAGTAAGAAGTTTTAAGTTAATTTCTTTATAAGATATTTAACATTAAAAATTTAAGCGTTTTATAAGAATGTGCTTTGAGAAACAATTATATAATTAAAGACATCGGAAATTTTTATTATCATGTGGTATACGACAGTCTAAATAAATTATCAATATTAGTTTCTTTCTTGGAAAACTTAGTAAGGAATGTAATAAGATTATAATAAAGGTAGTATTTATTTATAAATAAGTAGAGTTCGAGGAGAGCAATGTTGCAATGGATTAAATATTTTCCCCTGCATCAATAATGATGTTTAAGTGAAAGTAGTTTTACAGTCAAAGTGAAAACTAATGACATTTCCAATCGCTTCCAGTATGGTCGGTATTCGTGACAAATTTGCAGACTTCGCGAAAAAATTTGACAAAAATAGTACTTTAATGATTTTGAAATTTCGAGGCTCTACGTTAAACAGCAGCTGAGATCTAGAACTTTCCATGGGATTCAAGTAGAGAACCATAACCAAGAGGTATAAATAGAAGCAAGTTGACTTCGGCAAGTCAGTGTAGTCAGTGTGTGCCCAAAGAGCTGGTCTGAGTGATTGCCTTTGAAAAATTGTGTTCTATATGGTTGACCTGTGTTCATGGTTCGACGAAATTACTGTTCTGTGGAATGTTTGAAGTTGTTTGCTTTACTCATGTGGAACATTTGTTTTGTTAGACTGTTTCCAAATCATTCGTTGAATAGTGACTTTTATTATACGAGAGATAGCTTTCGAAAATACGCTATCTACCAATAAGTATTTGGACATATTCTCATTTAGACGTTTTGTCAAATATCTAGAAAAGTTCTTCAAAAAACATCTTGAAATTTTGAGAATATTAAAAAACATGTTAGAAGAACGTAGTCATTTCACAGAAAAGAACCCTTGCAACGTGATTGAAAAAAAAAAAAAAAAAAAAAAAAGGATCTTCAAATTAAATACGCGGCATGTGAAAACTCCCTTATGGATTTTCAAGTTTGGAATTTTATGTTTCATAGTAATGTTTCTCTAATGTTTTGCCATTTTGTTTGTAAATTTTTATGGAAATCGGATCTAGTTAGAAGCAAAAAACAATTCACTATATGTGTATCTGCCTAAATAAATGCCAATTTTCCACCCCGAAATATATAAATATTACACATAGTATATGTAATGATGTGTAAAAGTTACATGTCATTTATAGCTTTTTATGGTACAAGGTGACACAAAGTATTTGCTCTTTTCTTCAATTTTTGGTTGGTCCCATAATTATATACTTTTAACGAAATCGATAGGGGAAATTGTGAGTTTTTAAATGCTCTTTGTATGTCAGAAGTCCCGGGTCATTTTGGCCAGTATTTTTTTTTTTTAGGAAATCCAAAAAATGTAAAAAAAAAAAAAAAAATCCAATAATTTGAGCACTCACTGTAAAAACCAAATTATGCCTCTGAGTACAGCGCCTAGAATAGTTTGTGTGGAAAGCGACCAGCAAATCAGTGCCTTAAAAATTAAGACTCTCACTAAAAGGTCAGTGCGATCGAGTGTATTGCTTGAAAAACTCTTTATTGGTTAATTATTTGCTTGGATCACGTGATTGAGCAGATGAAACTGGGAAAAGGCAATCAGTTCTTCGATTTGAGCTAAAAATTCGACCGCAACACCATATGGGAAGCTTATTTTTTTAGCAATATTTTAAGTATTCGAGCATAAGCGCTTGCCACACTGTATATTCTAGGCACTGTTTTCTGCGAGTCACCGAGGCGTGGGTGCAATCTTCTTCGTGGACGATCAAAATTGCGATATTATGTCTCCGGACTATTCTTAGGGGTGCGTCTCAGACCATCGCCAATTACCCATAGCGCAATACTAGTGCGACGTTAAACCTAACCAACCAGCCAATCCACTGTATAAAATAAAATAACTCGTAAAAAAGCGTATACTAAAAACTTATGGGAATTCAGTTATTGAAAATAAATTCATCAGACTTGCTTAAGAACTTACTATGATTGCTAATATTTATTTATTTATTTATTTTTTCAAAATGGCTGACTTAATACATAGCATACTTTTTTTATAGTTTATATATATAAACCAATTTCATTTCTAGCTTAGTAAAGAAAAATACATTAATTTTAAATCCATTGGAAAACTAGATTGTTGTGGCCACCACGTGACTTTCTTCTAAATTTTCCTATGCAAATTCACTCCGTAAAAATAGTTTATGAAAATCATTATTTAATAAAATTATCTTCTGTGATAATGCAGTAAGATTTCCATATTAGAGAAGTAGTATAACACTAAATATCCAAAAAAATGTTCATTTTTTACTCAATATGACATAAAAAAAAAAAAAAAAAAGTTAAAAATGAGAAAAAATTGGTAACTCTATTTTAAATTATCGCAGATCGATGTTTCAACCATTCATTTTAAAGGTATTGGCGAGCTCTTTTGAAAGATACCCATCATGAAAATTTACTCCCCTCGAGTGTGGACTTCCTCTCCTCCAGGGGCGAGGGGGGGGGCGACTACATATACATTTTTTTCCCAGTTGTCTATCTCTGTTATAAATAATTCTTGTAAATTTCATAAATGATTATTAAAAATTAATTATTTTTGTGCACATTTATACTAAAATGTATGTAACCTGTAAGACAATTTTTACATAAAGTTGATAGATACTAATTTATGTGGAGGTGTAACCACAAACCAAATTATATAAAATTCTGTGCAGTAATTCCTCAGATACAGTTGCCACAAAATTTTGTCCCATACACACGCACACACAGACAGACAGACCTTTTCTAAAAATGTTCAAATCATGCGCTCTCAAAACATGTAAATCCATCAAAAAACCCGAGGTCAAAATTTTTTACAAATCCAATACTTTCTCTTATTGAATATAGAAGAATGTAATAAAAAATTATGCTATATGTAAAATAATAATAATATTAACAATAATAAAACAACTTGTTAATACGTTTTAAGATTAAGCTGCAAAAAGAAATATTTTTGTCGCAGTTTAAGTTGTGTTTACTCGCTTTCTTACATTTTAAAAGCATTATCTATAAGCTCTTACAAATTCCTGTAAAATAAATTCTCATAAATCAGGATTAGCAAAGAGTAAATAAATTTCGTATTTCTGAATTTTATGTGAGATATTTTTATTTTCTTTATAAAGAAAAAGATTTGGTAATATAATTCCTTTAACAAGCTTAAAATTCTTAAATAATATTAATAAAAATCCCTTTATAACATTTTATTCATATGCGATTACTGTTTATTTACTCTTTTTTTTTTACAAAGATAACAAATGATTTGCTGAAAAATTGCAAATGAAAATGCTTTAATTTTCCACTAAATTATGCACACATTAAAATGTTTTGGAGTAAAAAATCAGATATAAATATTTATTCTAGTTAAATATTGATTAATAAAAGGATAATCTACATATTTTTTTAAAATAGTGTTTCTAGAAAGCTTTAAATTTTTCTACTTTAACAAACCGACATATTTCTATGTCTAAATGTTTGAAATATTCTAATGTGTCTTCTTATTGCAAAACTGGATATTGTAATATATAAAATAGAACATGGCCAATCTTTTATAAATATTTTATTCTATATTAATTCTATAATAGTTTTACTTTCTTCTATATGTAATATAGAGAAAGTATTGGATTCGTGAAAATTTACGAACTCTGGTTTTCGATGGATTTACACGTTTTGGGATGTCCTGAACAACATTTGATAGTTTTTGGAAACTGTCTGTCTGTCTCTGTGTGTGTGTATCACGAATTTTGTGGACACTGTATCTCACGAACCAATGAACTAAATTTAACCAAACTTGGTATTTACTTGCACACTGGTATAAACTGGTGCTGGTTAGATTTGGGGATCAATCGCTCAACAGGTGACGCTGTGATCGAATTTTTTGCAAACTTTTAACATGGCAGTATAGGAAAAAATTTCGTATAAATGTGCATAACGAAAGTTATTTTAAATTTGTGATTGTAAAATTAATATGAATTATTGATAATAGTAGTAGTTAACAAGGAAAAAAATTGTGCATGTGGGGGCATCGCTTGGGGGCTAAATTTTCAAGATGGGTATCTTTCGAAAGGTTTTGTCACCACCTTTAAAATGAATGGTTGAACTATAGATCTGTGATAATTTAAAACAAAGTTATCGATTTTTTTTACTTTTAACGAAAAAAACTTAGAAAATAAATCGTTTTTATTTTTTATTTATTGAGAATAAAATGGACTTTTTTTGGATATTTAGTGTTGTACTATTTCTCTAATATGGAAATCCTCTGCATTATCATAGAATATATTTTTTTTTAATAATAATTTTAATAAATAATTTTTACTGAGTGAATTTGTATATGAAAATATAGAAGAAAGTCATGTGGTGGCCACAACATACTAGTGTTTCTTGTTGTTGTTATTTTATAAAATGTATTCATTTTGTGAGCTTTTATACTTGAGTACATATATTTTTTACTGTTTATGAAGGGTCATTCTTAATTACTTGACCTTGAAAATAGTTTTGTGTGTCTTAAAAATTTAAGAGATTCCTTACCCATTTCTTTATCGTCCAAGAGTAATTTTGTTTATATATTTTACATGTATAAAAAATAATAATAATAATAAACCTTCTATCATTCGATTAGATTTTCATTAGGTCATGGATAGTTTAAGTCAAATGTGATAAATAAGACAGACAATATAAAATAATATTTATAAAATTAACTATTTGATACCACAACAAATCATTAAACCTTTTGTGACAATGAATATTTAATATGTAATCAAGTAGCAAACACCAAAAATTACACCATTTAGCAAATACTGTTTAACTCCGTCTTGTATGCAGTTTCCCAATATTGATTGTTTGTGTAATTCTATATAATATTACCATAACAATTCATATCAATATGAATGATATCTGCCAAAACAACGCATTTATATGACCATTTATACTCCCTTGTTTCACAGGAAATGCATATAAGCACAGCTGGTATTGGTATTCATAAATTTCAATATATTATAATACTACCACGTCAAATGTTTCAAATAACGTTATTTCGTAATACACCAGCAATATTTTCTTTTTCATATGAAAAATTAATAATTGTAGTTCAGAATTCATAATTTCCTAAAAATCAATCTATATTTCCAGTTAATCAGTTTTCCTCCTTTCTGCGCATTCCTTGCACTGAAATTATGGTACAATCAGCTGCACCAATAATTTTATCAAAAAATATTCTTGCATACTTCATATTTTAAATGTCTTTAAACAACCCCTTTTTATCTGTTTATATATATACATACTAGAATATATATTTTTTTTTATTATACATACGAACATAAATATAAATGAGTTATTCTGAAAAAAAATATTTATTATCTTAAATTTAATATTCTTTCTGAAAGTATCTTTTTTTTTTTTCAATATTAAAACATGAATTATAGAGGGGAAAAAAGAGAAGTATTTAATATTTGTCTATAAATTATGCAGCTGTAAATGAAAATCAGCCCCAATAACATTTTTGTAAATTCTTATGTAAAATGACCCCCAACAATCCGAATATGACGCTCATTTTGCCCTATCACATATCGTTTTTTGGGGACACCCACCTATTTTTATCGTTTTTCAGTAGTTTTATGGCTATACATTTGATTTGTAGGGGGGGGGGGATTATTTTAAATGTTAAATAACTTTTGAGAGACTACAGAAGTGAAAAATTCTAAAACATGAACATTTACCGCAAGGAAAAAATGTAGGGCTGTGTGGGGTTGCCATTGAAATTATGATTTACATTCATTATATTTTATTAATCAATTGTTATTATTATTAATTATCTATCAATATATATATATAGTTGTATATATTTGCTTTTAAGTGTTAAAATAATTCTTTTCCATTCTACAAATTAAACTGATGGCCATAAAATTACCGAACAGTGATAAAAATTGGGGGAGGGCATCCCGAGGAAACGATGGATGATTGGGCGAAATGGGGGTCATATTCGGATTCAGGAGGTCATTTTACATAAGAATCAGCAGGAATGGTATAAGAGCTCGATTTTTTTTTTTTTTTTTTTTTTTTTTTACAGCGCTTTGTTATTATCGATTTTCAAGTTGCATAAAATTAGATTAATCGTTTCATATTTTTTATATATTTATTTGATTAAGATTTTTTGAAAAATGATAAAAAAAGAAAACAAGTTATTATCTAACTTTTTCAAATCAATGTATATATGCATGGGAAAAAAAAAAATGTACGTATATATGCTGTGTGCCACATCAGATATTACCACTATTATCTTTAATTTAGTGTTATCTCTGAAGTTACTCTTTTTTTCGTTATTAAAACACGAATTTTAAAGAAAAATTCAGATAACTATTTCATATTAGCTCATAATTTTTCTTCAGTTTCAAATCTGCATAAACGATTAAATTAATCTTTCGATATTTCTTATACATAGTAAATATTTTATACAGTGTGGGACAAAAAAAAAAAAAAAAAAAAAAAAAAAAAAACACTCGCTCTGCGAATTAGTATCATTAAATTTTTTTTTCTAGTTCTTGCAAATTTGTAGAATACAAATTTCAAATACCTTCTTTTATAGACTAAATATTTTCCGGCTGTTTTGATCAGAACTAGAACTATTCCCAAGCTTGGTAAAGAAGAAATTCTGCTATATTTTTGTAGGATTTAACTTAATGTGAAAAAAGTTATGATACTTATTGAATTGTAGATGCTTATGGTAATTAACAGGTATTTTTATCAATTTGGATCAAACAAACGTATCACGTACCACAGATGCCGTGTAGCAAGGTGGATTATCATCTCTAAATGCTGATTGTGGAAAAGTCTGAGACACCCCCAAAATAGTCGGTCAGGCATCTTTTTATAATGGCCGTGTTTTATTTCGAGTTAATTGATCCCTTAAGCATGAAAATTTGCCCAACTCCTTGAAAAGTTACGCACCTTCATACCATAATGTACGGAGAATATGTCACTGTTTTAAGAATTCAATTGTCATTAAGTCATTCACCTTATCGTCATACTTCTCGCTTTGTTTCCGTCACCTCGAAATAAATTAATCATCAGAAAATATAAATCAGTTCAGTCTAATAATTAACTATAATATATAACTTTCTAGTCTAATAAATTACTTTTTTCTTTCTTCTTTTTTTTTTTTTTTTTTTTTTTTTTCGGGTCAATTGAAGTCTTTTTTTTTTTTTTTTTCTATAATGGCTTTTTTGAAGATCTTCTGGTTTTTAACCTGTTTTGTTTAATTGTTGCTGCTCTCCTTTTGAAGAAATTATTTTGCTAAACAATTTTTTGAGTCTTTTCAAAATTTTGAACATGATTCAAATAGATTTTTTTATTATTATTATTATTTTATTTTTGCATTCATTTCGCTTGGATGTGCAACGTAGCCATCTAAAGAGATATTTTCTGATTAAACAGCCAAAAAATATTATATCATGCTATAAAATAATCTCACCGATGATTCGCTAACATTTAATTATTTTCTCATCCCGCGCAATAAAATACATTTTGCTTTACATTTTAAAATTAACACTTTTTTTGGTATCGTTAATTGACTTATTTAGTTAATTTATTCTTCGTTTTGAAATTCTTGGCTCAATCCTAAATTTTACTATTAGGACTTCAAAATAAAACCCGTTGGAAAATTTGCTTTTAAAATCGTAAATTTGTCACTGGCAGAAAAAGAAAAGAAAATATCCAAATGCAGCTTTTTTTTTTTTTTTTTTTTTTTTTGGTTCCCCAATGTATTTATAGTATACAATATAGTATTTTTTGTATATGGTATAATTGTATGTTGATTAGATAATTTTTATAAATAGTAAATTTTTTATACAATGTCTGTTCTAAAAGTAATGAGAAAAAATTTTCTGTGCATTTCTGGTACATCGCCAAGGAAAACCAATCACTCAAAAATGTAGATTGGGATGTCAGTGACATATTCCAGTGGTCACGCAGCTGCCCCGAATTCACAGAAAAAGACCAATCAATGACCTAACAGTAAGTCATTGCGATAATAACTTGTTACACTTAAGATGCAACAATGTACAGTCGGTAACAAAAGTCTCCAAACACTAGCAAAAATTACTATGTAAAAAAAGTACACTTCATACGGTTTTGTTAAGTAAATCCTTATCGAATCATGTTCTTAGACGCACTAAGAACAGGATTCTACAAGGATTTATTTAACAAAACCGCATGAAGTGTACATTTTTTGCATAGGAATTTTCGCTAGTGTTCGGACACTTTTGTTACCGACTGTACAAAACAATTCTTTGCAAGTTTTGCGGTAAGGGAGCAGACTACGTTTAAAAATGAGAAAATGAAAAGCATTTTCGACAAAATTTCCAATTAAAAAAAAAAAAAAAAAAAAAAAAAAAAAAAGAATGAATTCGTGTACAAACTTTTTTTTTTTTTTTTGTATGTGTGTGAGAACTAGTATGAAATTTCTCTATTTATTAAAAATATTATTTTCGTTTACATTAAAAAAAAAAATTATTTTTAGTGCAAATTATTAAAAAAAATAATAATAAATAAAAAAATAAAGACTGGTCGATTTAAGGGTGTGTCCAATTTTTTTCCAAATTTCTTATATATCATTAAAAGCATTTTTCAAAAATTTCTGAGGTCATCTATGCCTTTTTATTAAAATTGTAGAACACAGGCTTATACTTTTTATTTTTGGTACAACGTGGATTAGCAGATTTACCAGTTATTAATAATGGCCGGTTTTTGGATATGTCAATGTGTTCTTCAACAAGCAACGTTACTTGTTCTTTATTTAGTTTTTCCGACAAATGTTTCTCTTTTACGCAGTGGGCAGCAAAAGTATCCGAGCACTAGAAAAAAATTCTATATAATAAAAAGTACACTTAATACAGTTTTGTTAAATAAATCCTTCTAGAATCCTGTTCTTAGTCAGTCTATAAACATTCAACAAGGATTTATTTAACAAAGCAGTATTAACTGTACTTTTTTACCTAAGAATTTTTGCTAGTGCTCGTATACTTTTGCTGCCGACTGTAAGCAAGAGTTTTATTTGGAGTGAACTTATTAAAAAAGAAAAAAAAAATTACAGTTATCGTCGACATTAACAGTATTTTTTGATTGTTTGTTATATATATATATATATATATATATATATAATGTATATATATATATTTTCCTTTCATAAGCTTGAATATTCACTGCACAACTTCCACCACACCCTTCTTAGAAAGAAATATCGTTTCTATCTTTGAAATAATTGAATCAACCTGTTCTAGCTTTGAAATTTTGATTGACTAATACCGGGCAAACTGTTCAGCTTTGACTCTCATAAAAAGGCCATTAACTGGCACGTTCTTATCTCGTGCTTGTTCAAACTTATTAAGAACAAATTGTTCACATCTGGTTTGTCAGGTCCTCTCGTTCTATTTCTAATTTTGCAAGTGCTATTTTTATAGCGCAAAATTTTATCTGTATTCTTCAAATGTGTCGATAACATATTGGAATTCAAAATTCCTTGGTGATTTCTGATTTCTTTTTAAGGACAATTTCCGCATCCTTAGTCACTACTACTTTTTGAACTAAGGTTAATAATTTGTAAGAAATTTTGTCAATGCTATAGTAAGAGAAGAGAATAGAAACAATAAAGACTTAAAGCACAAGCACAAAACCTATAACTGCATTAAAACATTCGCGAGAATCCCCCGTGACTTTTAGATTTTCAATCCTTTCAACGCATACTAAAACACACACTCCTGCCGAAGGGTTGTTGTGACTAAATCTTTGCGCCAAATGCAGACAGGATTTGGATGACGTGAATGCAGTAGGCGGGAAAGAAATGTCCTTTGAAATTCCTTTCCCCAAACAGTGACATCTCAACCACTTCCTATTCTTTTGTAAGACCATTAAAATAAATAATGCAGTTTAGCTGAGATAGTCCCTCCGTGGTGGATGGAAATTGTGATGGCATGACTCTGGACCATTCTTAGGGGTCCGTCCCAGACCGTTACTAATTATCCGTCATGCAGTACTAGTACGACGTTAAAACAACCAAACATTCAACCTTAACTGAGAAAAATCTCAGGAAAAATTCAATATCCACGATTTTCTGATGTTATTTTAATACAGAATTCAAGGGACCGATAAAAATTTTGAATTATCCAAAATTCCGAATTAAACAAGTTTGAATTATTCAAGGCTCATTGTATTTGACACCAAGAACATTTATTTATTATTTAAACAACCAAAAATACAGCCATTTACACAATACTGTAATGCCTAATGCCGGTCTTTATATTTTTGAAGGAAACACCTGAGAGGAATTTTCAGCCAAAGTGTTTGTGGTTGTAGCTTCTTGCTATGTGTTTTAAGCAACAACTTCACCAAATTTAGTTCGTTTATTACCAACTGAACAATTTCTTTCAATTTTACTCTTAACGGATCCACTATCAGAGGAATCTATAAAATCGGTTTTGATTATATAGATACATAATCAAAAGCCGATAGAAACCAAATACTGAAAATTTTAATCCAAAAAAGCAAAAACAGAAAATCTTTATACCAATGAATAAAATGCTAACATCAAAACATAAAACATAACAAACATAACAAACATTAAAAACACATCCAACATTAAAACGTAAATTTCTATTAAACATTAAAATAAAATAAAATAAAATAAAATAAAATAAATAAATACATAAATAAAAACTATTAAATATTTTTATTTTCCGAACACTATAGTGAGGAAAGTATTGTAATCATGTCAAAAATCCGAATTAGAGATTTTGATGTTTATATACGTTTAAAGGTCCCCTGAGTCCGTTTTCACTATTTTTACGATGATGTATGCATGTGTGTGTGTGTATGTACGTATGTATGTGTGTATGTATGTGTGTATGTCTGTGAGTGAACAAGCTAGCGTCTAAACGCTTTGTTCGAATAAGCTGAAAGTTGGTGTGTATATTGTAAGCCACCATAGTATGGGACCAAAATCTGAAAAGTGCGATAGCATCTAAACGCCTTCTTCAATTGAGGAAACAATTTATACACATATTATAGGTCACAGTTACTCAATTTGTATAGAGATTGGAGAATCTGGCACTTACAGTTTTTTTACAGGGGCACAAAGAAAAATTCTTTATCATTATGGCCTATGGGGCCAAATTTTTAAAAGTGCGATAGCATCTAAACGCTTATTTAATCTGAACAAACTGTATAGATTTTGGTGAATTTAGCACTTACAGTTTTTTTTACAGGGACACAAAGAAAAATTCTTTATCATTATGGCCTGTGGAACCAAATTTTTACTTTCTTCTATATTCAATAGAAGAAAGAATTGGATTCGTAAAAATTTTCGACTTCGGGTTTTTGATGGACTTACACGTTTTGAAAGCTGTAGAACACGATTTAACCATTTTTAGAAAATGTCTGTATGTTTGTCTGTCAGTCTCTGCGTTAGTGTGACAAACTATTGTGGCAACTGTATCTCAGAAACTACTTCACAGAATTTCATACAAATTGGTATGTAGTTGCACCTTGACATAAATTAGTGCCTATCAACTTTTGGTAAAAATTGTTTTACAGGTTGCGTTGACATCCCGCTTTTTCTAAATTTTTAACATGGTGGTATAGTACAAAATTTTGTATAAATGTGCATAAAGAAAATTATTTTTTAATAATCATTATGAAATTTACCAGAATTATTTATAACAGAGATAGTCAACTGGGAATTTTTTTTTTTTGTATGTGTAGAAGCCTTGCCTCCATGGGGGGGGGGGGGGAGGGAATTCCTCTCTCGAGGGGAGTAAATTTTCATGATGGGTATCTTTCAAAAGAGCTCGCCAGTACCTTTAAAACGAATGGTTGAACCATAGATCTGCGATAGTTTAAAATGAAGTTATCGATTTTTTTAAAAGTAATATTGACAATAAAATTGACTTTTTTTGGATATTTAGTGTTATACTACTTCTCCAATATGGAAATCATCTGCATTATCATGGAAGATGATTTTTTTAAATAAATTATTTTTACTGAGTGAATTTGTATAGGAAAATATAGAAGAAAGTCATGTGGTGGCCACAACATACTAGTTAAAAGTGCGATAGCATCTAAACGCCTTATTCAATTGAACTGAAAATTTATATGAATATTAAAAATCACTGTTGCACTAACTATAAGCATCTTGGTGAATCTAGCCTTAATAGATTTTTTACAGGGACACAACGAAAATTCATTATTATTATGATCTATGGGCTCAAAGTTCAGTAGCGTTAAATAAAACACCGTGTAATATATGGAGAAAAATACTCAAACACTTTATTAAGGTTTTATCTCTTTTGTTTTTTAACATCTCCTCTTTCTTTACTTTATCTACAAAACTGTTAATGACTCAATGTTCGGAAAGTCGAGTGGAGTCACTCCAGATTTTTTTAAATACTTGTAAAATGCCTTTGAAATTGCTTTGAAAATCCTGTATTTATAAAAAATGGAAACTGAGAAAACGTCGTTTAAAGATTTCATATCATTAAAAAGTATATCAAACAGCATAAGAACTATTGTCTCCATTTATATTTTATTGAAATATTTTACTGAAAAGAAAAAAAAAAAAAAAAAAAAAAAACTAATATAGTTGGATTAATAAGTAGTTAAAGGGAATACAAACGTTTACATAAAAGCTTTATAGGTTACTAAGTCAAAAGTGTAAAGTACTTTAAATAGAGCATAGGCTTTTGTTTTCTTTAAGTGAGGAAAACAGCCCAAAGGGAATGTGGATATACCATATCATTTCAACTAATTACTAATTGTAAATAGAGTTTAAATACACATTACGAAAATTTAACTGTCTTCAATGAGTATTTATCATATATTTTTATTATCTTTCATTCTGTAGATAAATAAACTTAAGAGTTACTAAATATTCACATTTTTTATCCAATTAAAAGCAAACGTAATTTCTCAATTCTAAGAAATCTAAATTGATGACTAGGACCGTTTCATCCACTGACATTATACTTTAATTTATAATTAAACAATTATATTTCGGTGTATAAATTGAATGTGTGTAAAGTTCTAGCCAAATTAATTTTAATCGCCTTTTCTATATATCAGTGAAATCTAAAAATACTTTATAGACAATATACTTATTAAACATTAAAGAATGCACTTCAATACAGCATCAGCCAATTCCTTTCTCAAATTAAGATATCTCTGTTAAAAGTTAATTTATAAGACTTCAGTATCTCTTCTGTATAATGGCACTTGAAAATAAATAATGAAATCTTTAATGTTACATGCAAATGATCTAGAAAATATATAACGACCTCTTAAGTTTGAACATTTAAATTAAAACACTTAAAAATGAATATTTTTCCCGGTTAATGATCCAAAGAATATTTAGGTTCATAAAATGGAACCACAAGTCTTCAAATTGATTATGTATAACAAAGATATTTTCATTAAAATAGATTATACTTCAACTTCAAGATTTACATCTGTACATTTAGAAAATATTCAAAGTATGAAGATATCATAGATAACATAAAAAATAATTATAAGATAAAAAAAAATATATATATAAACCATGTTTTTAAATTTTCTGTTGAATCATAGCTATAGAACTAACTACATTAGCACTTTATCAATGCGCATTGTTACGAAATTGTAAATAATTGTATTTATTTTTGTATAAATTCTTTCAAAGAGGTTTAGTAAGTTGATAAAATGTCAATTTTCTGCATTTTCAGATCTTTTTTGCGTTAAAATAGCTTAATTTTCCCTTTAAAACGCATTAAAAAGCTCCAATAGGCAGATAAGGGATTTGGCAACTTTTTGCCCTTGGCGACTTTTTTAGCGACTTTTGAAAGAATATTTTCATTATCGATATTCGAAAGATGGACGTTCTAATGTGATTGGTTAAAAAGTTACGGAAGTAAAAAAAAAAAAAAAAAAAAAAAATGGTTTTAAAAATAAAATATTAATCCTTTCAGAACAACATATATTTGCATCATGAACTACATTAGCTCTTTATTAATGTGTAGAAAATCTTTAATGTGAGAATGACGTCAATTTTTGCCAGATGCTTATTTTTTTTTTTTTTTTTTTCAATTTTTTAACGCTCACGTTCAATTACATGTATTTATTTTTATGTCGAAAGAAAAGGAACTCGTAAGTTATTTTTGGCAACAATTAAATTATAGCTAATATTTTAATGACTATTTTTATTGCTATTAGAAGCTTATGATTTCCATATTTTAATTAATTAAAAGAAAACTATCCGAAATTCTGACTTCGAAGTATTGTGTTGTCACCGGGTTCTGAGCCACTGCGAAAGTTTCAAATGTCTAGCTAGTATAGGGATTAGTTAAAAATAGATTGCAAGATTTGTACTAGACAAACAAACAAACACACAAACAAACAAGAATAGAAGTTAATAAAAACATCGTAAAATGTAAAACAATCCTGGACAACAAAAAAAATTAACTGATTTTTTTCTTCATTTTTTACACCGACTGTGTTCTTTATAGGTAATCGGAAAATTACGTTTCGTTATTTAATAACGATATGGTTAGAATTACAACTAAATTGAGTTTAATGGTCATAATACATATCTAAATGATATAGGAAAAATCATTTAACGACTAAGTACCTTTTACACATTAACGGAAGTGCTTGAATAAGGCATCAGCCTATTCATTAACAAGACCTTTCGGTTAAAAGATAATTTAAAATTTAAATGAGTTCTGCGATTCCTCTGTATAATGACACTTGAAAATAACAAATGCAATCTCAAGTGTTACAATGATCTAGAAGATATATCATTGCCTCTTAAGTATGGATATTTAAATAAAAATTTTGAAGGAGGAAACTAATTCCGGGTTAACATTTTAATGGCATTTTACATTAATAAAAGGGAGTCAAATATCTTCTAATTCTTTATTCATAACGAAGATAACTTCATTTCCATAAAATTAGAATTAATATATTCTAGTTATAATTAAGCTTTAAATTACATATATGTACTTTTACAAATCATTCAAAGTATTAAAGTTTTAAAACGGATAAAATAAAATTGTAAATCAATCCTTTTCAATAAATTTTTTTTTACAACAGGATTTCTTTTTCATCTGCTTCTTATTTTATATAAACTGTGTATTTTGTGTGTGATCAAACAATTGCGTTTCAGTATTTGAATTGGATGTGTCTCTATCAATTTAAGCGTTAAGCCCGTCTTTTTGTGTCATGCATAGTCAAAATAAAAGGCTGATGTGGCTAAATTTTGAAATATGTGCTGCTTGTTTCGAGAAAATATGATTAATAAATATGTGTACTATATAATATTAAATTCACATATTTGTACTGCGCAATTTTATGAATCATTAAACAGATATACCGAAAACGGCTAACGCTGAAGGGTTAGCCAAAAAAGGTATAACCAAAAAAGGTTAATTGTTATCATACATATATAAAATGCAATGCATTTTTAATCCATTCTGGTCGAATGACCAGCTACAGTACCAAGAAATTGTTGTGCCATTTGAATCGTATGATGTACTCAACTAACAGATGTGGAATGTACTATTCATGGCATCTGTAGGCGGAGCTTATTTTCTCATTGAATGATTAGTTGTAATCTCAAGAATTTGTTATGTCATTTTAATCGAATGGTGGTCTCAGCTTGCAAATGTGCACTGCACTATTCACGGTATCTGTAGGCGTGTACTTTTTTTTTAACAGTCGCTACTGGTGATTCAAGCTTCCGGTGTTGCACAAAAAATAATATTTTCATCCAATAAATGTGGTTGTTTGTAGATCTTAGAAGACAAACCAAAAAAATTCTCAAATTAGAAAAAAAAAAAAAAAAAATGTAGGTCTATGATAAAATGTGGGTCTAAAAATGTTTTGGAATAAATTAGAAATATTAGGTTGCAGGATATTTAAATCTTATCTCAGAGCAAACAGTATACGGTATATAAATTTGATATCACTCTATTAAAGGATATTTACTTTTTCAAAAATTAAGGTGAATGCCTGAATTACCGTATCAGCCAAGTTATTTGTAAGATCCCTTCAATTTAAAGGCAATTCAATATTTAAACGAGGGAAGAAGTCATTTCCTCCCCAGAAAATCAAAACTGTGATTGCATGTCTCTGGACAAACTATAATGTTGGGCCCCAGACTGTCGTTAATTGCCCACTTCCTAATGCGACGTTAAGCTCTATGAGCTCAAAACTGTTATTTTCCGGCATTCAAAGTACACATTTCAGCGCTACAGTCAAATTAATTTTAATTAACTTCATAAAAATAGTGAAAAATGTAAGAAAAAAAAAACTTCGTACTTTTTAAATATTAAAGTCGAAGCTTGAATACGGCCTCAGCCATTTCATTACAAAAATCCTACAATTCAAATGCAATTGAAAATTTAACCGACTTTAATAGCTTCTTTGTATAATGCTTGAAAATAACAAATGCAATCGTAAGTATTAAAGGCAAATGATCTAAAACACATATCATAGTCTAAGCATGGATTTTTTTAATAAAAGCTATGAAAGTGTAAGCTATAACCGGGTTCAAGATATTATGACTTTTACATTAACCGAATGTAAACAAAAGTTTTTGAGATAATAATTTGTAGTGAGGGGAAATACATGTGCGTACAATCCAGCGAGAAATATTTAAGGAAGTAATGCTTTCTGAGTAAATCTTGAAATATTCTATAACTTTCTGGTTATTGTTTATAATTTTACAATCATTAGCAGAATTTATCACTTTAAAGACTGATATTAGATATTTAAATAAGATTTTACCTGCTTTATCATTATAGCTATTAGTACCACAGGTTACAAACGAAATTTAACTGGATTTTTATGAAATTTAACAGTAACGAAAAGATATGGAAAATTAAAACAATTTCTGCTTAAATTTAGTTTTTTTTTAACAAAGGCGTTTTTTTGGTAATAGAGGGGTGGGGTCAGTTAACTTATTGAAAGAACTATTGCTTGAATATTCCTTTAAAAGAAGAATTTTATAAAAAAAGTTGCACTTCGGGAGTGCCGACAGAAGTGAAAACGTGAACAATTATTACGTGCGTATTTCTTGAATCGTCAGGAAATATTTTATTGTGTAGGAAATACTTTTAAATGAAGTGTTTTTTAATTCATTAATATAAACTACTACTACAAAAATTATATTACAATTTTATTTAATGCGCTAACTGCAATAGAGACAGTGTCCGGAGATGAGAGAAGTCGTGTAGAGCCGCACCAGATTGGAAAAAACGTGTGAAAAATGGCGGCTTTGGCCTTTCTCACGGTTTTGTGAGGTCTAACTGGAATAGAGACAGTGTCCGGAAATGAGAGAAGTCGTGTAGAGCCGCACCAGATTGTAAAAACGTGAGAGAAATGGCGGCTTTGGCCTTTATCACGGTTTTGTGAGGTCTAACTGCAACGTTTCCGGCTGCAATCTATAAGAGACAGTGTCCAGAAATGAGAGAAGTCGTGCAGAGCCGCACCAGATTTTAAAAACGTAAGAAAAATGGCGGCTTTGGTCTTTCTCATGGTTCTGTGAAGTCTAACTGCAACGTTTCCGGCTGTAATCCTTAAGAGACTGTGTCCGGAGATGAGTGAAGTCGTGTAGAGCCGCACCCGATTGTTAAAACGTGAGAAAAATGGCGGCTTTGGCCTTTCTCACTGTTTTGTGAGGTCTAACTGCAAAAGAGACAGTGTCCGGAGATGAGAGAAGTCGTGTAGAGCCGCACCAGATTGTAAAAACGTGAGAAAAATTGCGGCTTTGGCCTTTCTCACGGTTTTGTGAGGTCTAACTGCAACGTTTCCGGCTGCAATCTTTAAGAGACAGTGTCCGGAGATGACAGAAGTCGTGTAGAGCCGTACCAGATTGTAAAAACTTGAGAAAAATGGTAGCTTTGGGCTTTCTCACGGTTTTGTGAGGTCTAACTGCAATAGAGACAGTGCTCGGAGATGAGAGAAGTCGTGTAGAGCCGCACCAGATTTTAAAACAATATACAGTATATAATTACTAATACTTCACATTAGCAAGTTAATTATATGATACATTATTTGTATCATACGAGTACAAAGATGGAAAGCGTTTCGATGACGCGAATTCAATGATTTTTGTTCACCCAAAAGTTTTCATTTCAAGTGGAAGCGTCAGCTGACGATGACGGGAGTTCAAAGATTTTTCTTCACCCAAAAGTGCTCAACGCGCCTAAAGAAGTTTTCACTTCAAAAAAAAACTTTACAAATAATTGCAAAATACTATTTGCTTTATCTACTGTATCAATAATAAATTTATCTTTTAAATTTTCAATACTTTTTTTTAAGTTCAGTACTGTACTTAAACTCATTAACCCGTTAGTAGTCGCTAGTTGGTCGATTTGCCGCCCATCCTTAAGTGTTGCCAGATTTTTTTATTCGATAGCCACCAAAAATTTTTAGAAGTGGCATTTGATATACATAAAACGCCAATAAACTTGAAGAAACGTCGATCACATCACTTTTTAAAATTATTGGTGACAGTTAAATAAAAAGTGCGCAATCTGTAATAGGTGGCGCTGTTTATAGCGACTACTAACGGGTTAAGGTTAAATTTACTATAATATTAGGGGGACCGGAAAATAATGTCGTTTTGAATTAATAAAATGAAACCGGAAATTTTTGTTTAACAGTGTTTACATGGTACTTTACAAATAACCATCTTATAAGTTACCGAAGAATATCTTAAATTTTATCCAGGATAAATTTCCGATGTCAGTATTTTAATTCAAAACGACATTATTTTCCGGTCCCCCTAATAATTTCTAAGGAAAAATAATTGTTTCTCAAAAAGGTACAAAAATTTAAATTTCCATTGTCTAAAATTCTCCTTTTGGTTTTTCTAATCTTTAAACTTATATATATATATGTATATATATATATATATATATATATATATATATATATATATATATATATATATATATATATATATATATATATATATATAAATTCATTTCAATAGTTTTATATATATATATATTAGTAAACCACTATGATTAGTTAATTATATACAGTTAGTTTTGAGGTAAATGTGTTATGTTTCATTTAATTGTTATTGTACTATTTTATTTTCCAAATTTAATGTTTTCGATTTCTTAACATTTTAGAACATTTATATTTATATGATAAATAGCACTAAAAATTTTATTCAATTTAACATTCTGTGTTTCAAGCGAGTAATTTCACAGAACAAAGAAAAAATTCTTATTAAACAAATAAGCTTTTTCTTTTTTTTATACGTTATTACTATTTCTTGTTATATTGGACTTTCAAAAATCCCTTTTAATCAAGAAAGTAATAATCAGCGAAATTCCCAATAATAGAATGCAATATTCCTTTAATGCAGTGGCCTTATATAAAAACTTTTAAGGCGACCAACAGCTTCTTAGCTCTTCTTGTTAATTAAAAATATAAAAGCGCCAAGTATCTAAAAAAAGCAAATTAATTAGATCCAAGCCGAAGTAGTCTGCTTTTCGGTCAAATTTATTACACGAATTTTACTTATAAAATGATCTTAAGAAAAGGGCGTAACGTTCCTTTAATTAAATATTAAAAAAAAGAAAAAAAAATGGAAGTTTATGTATCGATAAAAGTGTTTCTAAAAATTATCTTTATAACTTTTTTAGTTTGTTCTGAAACTTATGTTTTTTTTTTTTTTTTTTTTTTTTTTTTGTTATTTTATTATTATTATTTCTTTTTTTTGTAAAATTCTCTAACGTAAGTAAGGGACATTGTAAAATAAAATTATTTAAATATAATTCATTCATAAGTTTAAAAAAAAAAAATCATTTCGCTACATATTTATGAATTAAAAACTTTCAATTTAAGCATAAATGTTCAAATTTAGTAGAAATTTTAACATCGAAAACATGAAACATAGAAATGCAATATGCAGTCGCTAACAAAAGTGTCCGAATACTAGCAAAAATTCATATGTAAAAAAGTACACTTCATACGGTTTTGTTAAATAAATCCTTGTAGAATCCTGTTCTTAGTTAGTGTAAGAACATGATTCGATAAAAGTTTATTTAACAAAACCGTATCAAGTGTACTTTTTTTACATAGGAATTTTTGCTAGTGTTCTGACATTTTTGTTACCGACTGTACTACCATATGCACAAATTAACTCTTATTATATATTTAAACTTAACATGTGTATACAGGGTATCCCATAAGTCTGTAGACATTTTACAAATTCATAAAAAATGAAGGAATTGGTAGAATTGAACGCAGTTTGAGAACAAGTTATTCTTGTAAAGGGTTTTTTTTTTTTTTTTTTTTTTTTTTTTTTAGTTAAGAAAAAAAAAATTAAAAAACCCTTCCTAAAATAGTTACAATTTCCTTCCTGATAGTCGAAAATTCCTAGGTCAGCGAACTTTTACTTACACTATAAAGGGCGCTGTACAGGAGCAGATTCCACATTGCTACATAAAATTATATTTATTTGCTTGCAAACGTTTACAGACATATAGGAGAAAATGGGGATGAATGAAACATTTTTCATGTTTTTACTGGTAACGTTCACCATATGTAATTCAAAATTTTGTAACATTGCTCAAAAGTACACTTCAGTAATCAGTTGCACATAAACATACTAACTTTAATAAAAAGTTATCATTTTTAATTAATAATATATATATTTGTTTTTACATGCATGTGCATTGTCCCATTCGTCCCCACCTATCGGAATGAATGGGACAGGACTGGAGTTAACAAAGAAAAGAAAACAAAATGGGAAGTAAATAAATTTTTAAAGTTAAATTGGTTTATGGGATTTTATGACACACTATGAATTTACTGAAATTAACGTAAACTGATGTATTGACTCAAATTAACGTCAAAAGGCAAAAGTCCTTTGGTTCGCACAGTACCTAGTGCTCTAGGCTTTGGTATTTAATCTAATAATTTCTATTCTAAAAATAAATAAATAAATAAGACACTAGAAAGAGATAAATCATTATAATAGAGTACAAATTTTCCAGATAAATTTTTGTTTCCGACTGATCGGGAAAAATCCGCATTCTTTTCTGTATTGCATTAATAATCACCAGGAGTTACTTAATATCTTGATTGAAATTGCGATTTTAATAAAATTATTATTAGTTTATTTATTTATTTACATACTTTTTTAATTATTGATCTAAGTTGAATTGATTATTCTAACTTTTTTTTTTATCATAATTATTATAAACAAAAATCAGAACAATTAATTTCAATCTATTTTTTTACTAAATCCATGCTACTTGTATTATTCCATGTTGTAACTATTGAACTACAGTTTATAAAAATATTGAAATTCTATTTAAGATTTGTTTTAATATAATTCTTGTGAACAATTTTAAATTAGCACAAAGTGGGGAATGTCCCATTCATCCCCACCACCACATGATCACATCCCTAACAGCACAAAATGTTCCAGGAACGTAACAATCATATAACATTGAAACATTATAAACACTTCCGAAACGTTTAAAAACGTTCAGATTGCTTTCCGATTAGTTTCAAAAACGTAGAAATGTCCGCGATCGTAACAAAAAATCAGATACGTAACAGAAACGTTACAATCACTTAACAGATAGAAAATCAAAAAGGGCGAATGTTTCAGAAAGGTATCAGAGAGCATACTAAAACGTGTTACGTTTTTGAAAGATTGTAAACTTTTTTCAACATAACTGAAACATTCTGTGCTGTATGGGATAAAACATGTAATAGGCCTAAGGAACTGTTGTCAATATTCTTTTTGAATACCATAAACACAATAAATGGCCAGGTAGCATGGAGTAAAGGTAAAGAGGACATAAACCTTTTCAAGCTAAAAAGAAAATTTTTTGGATTCAGATATTCAATATAGATATTTGGAATAGTGCTGCCATCTACGATTGTAATTTGCCCCGAAGATTGAAAGATATTGGGAATAAAAACTAACCATTAAATTATACCTAACTTAAAATCAAGTATCATAATCTCTAGACTTAAAATACAGTTTATTGGAATAAAAAATTTTTAGACCTAAATTTCAATTTAAATTGGAATAAAAATTGAGAGAGAGGAAAAAAAAAAATGTTTAAAAAATTTTAATTAAGTGTTTGGGATATCCATTAATTAATGCTAAATTTTTAAAGAATCGAAATTGTACGTTTTGATGTTTATCAGACACTAAATATTTTATCCGTAGATTAAAATTAAGAAAAATATTGACAAAAACAGATTTATGTAAACATGTTTTAAAATAAGTAAAAAAAAAAAAAAAAAAAAAAAAAAAAAAACTTTAAAGAGGAAATCTTTCCGTTTATCATATAAGTCAAATTCCAATTGGCCATTACTATTAAGAATATTTTTTAAATCTAAAAAACAATTACACCAGATTCCAAATCAGTACTACTAAGAGACAGATTTTCAGGATAATTAACAGGTAAGTCTAGATTGGAGTTATGTTTATCCAAATGTAATATAATTATATCACCTTGTATCTTAGTAGTTTAAAATTAGTACACTCAATGTCATGCTCATAATAATATAAGTATAGATCAGTTAACACACTAGAAGCAATGCCCCCTTGTGGCAAACCTAAACGTTGTTTATATAAAGAATTATTGAATAAAATATAGTTATGGTATAGGATAAACCTAGTCAGAGTTTTAAAGGCTGAAGGAGTTACGTTACTATTTAGATTTAGAAACTGCGTATTTTCTACGAAAAGTTTATTTATAATATCAAACATATCTTTAATAACAATATTACTAAAAAAATCATTGAAATCAAATGTTTCTATACCAGTAATACCAGTAATATCAGTAAGATTTTTAATTTTATTTTTGAGTTGAAAACTAGTTTTTATAAAAAAAATTACGCTCGCTAGAAACAATATAACTATGTAGTTTTTTAAGGATATTTAACAACATTATATTTGCATTAGAAGTATAGGCATTACAGGCAACAATAACACTACGAAATTTAATAGGATCTTTATGAAATTTTGGAATTACTACTAAATAAGGATAATTATAGTTATTATTTTTAGTATTTATTAACTTGTAATAATTAAATATATGCCTATTTTTATTTTCTAGATTGTCATGAATCTTAACAAAAATATTACCAGTATCCATGGTATCAAAAAGAAGTTGTCTATAATACATTTTGCAAATAATTGCATAGTTATTAGCCGCTTTGTCAACATAAGTAATAATGAATTTAGCCTGTAAATCTAGAATTACTACATCGGTTCACCGAAGCGCGGGAGTAGACCTCTGCTTGGCAGATCAAATTTGTGATAACAATTCTCAGGGACGCACTTCGGGTTTAGTCCCAGACCGTCTCCAACTGCCTATTGTGTAGCCATAGTGTGACGTAAAATCCATTCAACTCTCGAAAAGGATGTTTCTCTGCTTCGGATTACACTTAGCGTAGGTCTTGTCTGACATAAAACTCACACAACACTCATTTCCACTCTTATTTATGTAACCCCAAGTGTGAGTGTGTGGAGTTTACACAATTGGTGTTACACAATGGACAATTGAAGACAGTTAGGGTTTGATTTGATATGATATGATTAAGTTTAACGTCGCACTAGTACTGCCTTATGGGTAATTGGCAACAGTCTGGGAGGCACAACTAAGGATTGTCAAGAGTTGTCGACAGTCAGTAGACTAACCAGATCAGAGTACCTTTACACAAGAGAAGCGTTAAAAATTCCTAAATTTATCCAATTACGGATGTATTTTTCCATTCTTAATTAAGGTATTTTTGAAAGCATGTTTTGCAAAATAAAAATGCAAGTTAAATACATTCCACAGTTTTACTTTTTTTCTTGTCATCTACTAATACAGGTTATTCAAATTTTACTCATTTTGAGATTCGTGTTCCGACGGATAGCAATACACAGTGATTTATTTTATTTATTTATTATCAGTATTTAATTTTCTATGCGCAGAGTATATTTACGCTCGTGATAGTGATTTCTGCACAACAGAGTTTCGTGCATTTTGAGACTGATGCACAGTGAAATAGCGGTACTCACAAGGGAATTCTTTGAAGTGCTAATCACCGATTTTCTTGGAAAAAATCCTGGCATAATATTTAATGAGAAATAGTATTTTCCTAAAATAGTAGCTGCTGAGTCGCGATAAATAAGATAAAAAAAAAAAAAATGGAAGATGGAAACCGACGGAAATTTAGCGTGACATTGTCACAAGGATCATTAGAGACAAAAAGTCTTTGTAGTTATAAGTCTCAAGTTGTAATTTCCAATAATGTAGCTCTAGTGCAATATAAAATACACTCAAATCAATAAAAAACAAATGAACCAATCAAATATCTCCTAATTACCCATAATGTAGCTCTAGTGCAATGTAAAATACACTCAATAAAAAACAAATGAAGCAATCAAATATCGCCTAATTTCCTGTAATCTAGCTCTAGTGCAACGTAAAATACACTCAAAACAAATGAACCAATCGAATATCGCCTAATTTCCAGTAATCTAGCTCTAGTGCAACGTAAAATATACTCAAAACAAATGAACCAATTAAATATAGCCTAATTACTCATAATATAGCTCTAGTGCAATGTAAAATACACTCAAATCAATAAAAAACAAATGAAACATCATATCTCTCCATACTGCGTCATAATAGAATTGTTAAGTTATGTTTACAAGGATAGGCAGTTTCTCGCTACGGAAGTTCGCCAAGCAGAAAGTGAACCTCTGTTCTACGGATCAACCAAATCGGCTGTTCACCGGCTACTTTAATTCTCGGATTTGCTGATCCATGGTTTAATCCGAGTGTTAAGAAGCTGATGAATAAGGCCCTAAGAACATGACTACTCAACAAATCGGATTATATTTCCCACGTTGAGTCCTTGCTTACTTTAGGTCCCTATTCGAAACTTAAAAAAGATCCTTCTAATGATCATCTTGATCAAGTCAAATACCACGTTAAAAATTCCGTTATCCTTAATGATTATACCAAACGCATGGTAATTCCTTCCGCTGCTAATTGTGCTCGTTTTTATGCACTTCCGAAAGTTCATAAACCCACTCTCTGCTTTCGGCCTATTGTGTCTAATATTGGTAGGGCTTCTTATAATCTTGCTCGATTTCTTTCAAACTCTCTTTCTCATCTAACTACTACTAATCTTCATACTGTAAAAAACTCGTATGATTTTGTAGACGAACTAAAATGCATCTCTCCATCTAACTATACTATGATCTCTTTAGATGTGAAATCACTTTTTACAAATGTTCCGGTTCAAGGTGCTCTGGTTTGTTTAGAGAGAAGACTACGTGAATTCCATTATTCTTCTATTGAAATTGAGGAGCTTGTGAATTTAGTTCATTTGTGTATCAGGCAAACTGCCTTCATTTTTAATGGTACTTATTATTCCCAAAATGATGGTATTGCCATGGGTAGTCCTCTCTCTCCTTTACTTTGCGACAGTTATATGCACTATTTTAAAGAAAAACTCTTCGGTGTATATAAATTTCCTCATTAGTTTAGGTATAAGGATGACACTTTCGTTCTTGTCTCCACTGATGTCGATTTGTCCAATTTACATTCTTTGGTCAATTCGATTGACCCATGCATTCAATTCACTTTTGAGATTGAACAGGATTGCTCTTTGCCTTTCCTTCACGTTCTTGTGATTAAAGAAAAGGATTGTTTCTCAACTACTGTCTTTAGAAAACGATTCTCAGTCTCTTTGCCGCCGCATGCTCTCTCTAACCACGCCCCTCAACAAAAAATGTCTGCTTTTTACACTTATGTTTATCGTGCCTTACACATTTGTTCTGATCCGTCTTATCTTTCGAAAGAAATTAATTATTTAAAATCTCTTGCTCTCTCTCGTGGTTATAACCCGTCTATTATCGATAAAGCTATATATAAATTTAAGAATCCTAAACGTTCTGCTCCCAAATTAAACGATCACAATCTCATCCCAGTTGTTTTACCTTTTTATTCTTCACTCTCTTTTAAAATCTCCAAAATTCTTTCACCGTTTGGTTTCAAAGTCATTTACAAACCCGTCAATAAAATTAAATTATCTTCTCTTAAGGATCCCATTCCCACCGAAAACCGTTCGGGAATTTATTTAATTCCGTGTTCGTCCTGCAACTTAGGTTATATTGGTCAAACTAGGAGGCGTTTGAAATACAGAATAAAAGAGTACCGTCGGAATGTTCGTAATGAAGAGATTACCAAATCTTCAATTGCTTCCCACTGCTGGTCTCAAGGTCATCGTTTTGATTTTTCCAAAACTAACATAATTTCATCTCCTGTCTGTTCCTCCCATTTGGATATTCATGAAGCATTTTACATATTTAAAAATTCGAAAAATCTTGTTAATGATATTTCTTCCACTCCATTCTTCTCTGATGCTTGGAAATTACTCACGTAACTTAGATTTTCGTTTAATTTTTATAACTTTAGATTGTTATATGGTTAATCTCACTCATTTATTTATTTTCTTGTTTTCTTGTACAATTCTACTCACACCAGTTGCCATGTTTACTTTCTACCTTATAAAGTTTTTCTTTTCATTTTAAACGATTTTGTGCGTTGCCGCTTTGACTGCAGCACTCGTGCTTACTTTATTCGCCTGATGAAGGGTCGTGTGTTTTTTCGACCCGAAACAATTGTTGCGAGTTTATTGCATTTTATGGTGTTTATTCAAAGTTTGTAAGTAATATTCTGCATATGTTATTTATTTTTAATATATACATCCGGTTTGTATGCTTGACTTCACATCCCCCTGTAAATTTTGTTGAGATGAGGAGACACAATAGGATTACAGTAGAAAAAAAAATTAAAACACCACCCAGGGCTAGCGCGAAAATTGCACCCATTCTTCTATTAGCGAGGGTGCCAGACTGACTCGACCATAGGAGACCTTTATTCAGCATAACAATTATTTTTAAAACTGCAATATTTCGCAGTTAATAATTATATAAAATTCCCTATAAAATTCTAATTCATATTTTTACATTTTTTTTTTTTATATTAGTCGTAAATTTATATAAAATAAACTGCCAGTAGTGAAGAAACTATAAAGTTATAGTTATACATATGTTTTTCCAATTTTAAATAGCGCCGTCCTCGAAGGATCAAAATTGTGATAGCGCGTACAGCGGTAACAAAAGTATCCGACACTAGCAAAGATTCCAATGTAAAAAAATATAGTTAATACTGTTTTGTTAAATAAATCCTTGTCGAATCACGTTCTTAGACTGACTAAGAATATGATTTGACCAGGATTTATTGAACAAAACAGTATTAACTCTACTTTTTTTTACATAGGAATTTTTGCTAGTGTTCGGATACTTTTATTACCGACTGTATAAGGACCATCCCTAGGTACAGTCGGCAACAAAAGTGTCCGAATACTAGCAAAAATTCCTATGTTTAAAAAGTACACTTCATACGGTTTTGTTAAATAAATCCTTGTCGAATCCTGTTCTTAGTCGGTGTAAGAACACGATTCGATAAGGATTATTTAATAAAACCGTATGAAGTGTACTTTTTTACATAGGAATTTCTGCTAGTGTTCGGACACTTTTGTTACCGACTCTAATCTGGAGTAGCGTCCCAGGTAACACATAACGTTGTTATATCGTTGCAAATAAGTCTGAACAGGAAAAATTGGTTACGTTATTTTATGTCCGTTGAAAAATAGTTTTTATTTCGCAATATTCTCACTGAACAATTTCGAATATTGATTCAGTAATAAAGAAAACCTATAACAAACGTTGTTTTATGGTTGTACTTTTTCTGTTATTTTTTCGACGTTTTAAAATATGTATTTTATTAGTTTTTGTTTTCCTTTTTGATTCTAATAAAAAATATGTTTTTTCAACGAATTAATAGGTACTTTTTATAAGTCATTATTTCCGTCAAATAACGTTGAATCTCTTCAACTTGATATCGATACACGATTGTGAATTGGCGGGATGAGAGTATTATAATTTTCTTTAGAGTTTTAGAAGATGGTGTGCTGCGAAAGAACTTCTAACATGATAAGAAGGGAAGCTTTCGGCAAAGTAATTAACTAGTAGTAGATGTTCTTTGGCTTTCGGAAACCGTAACTAACGAAGCGTACCATATAGTACGCTTTCTCTCGTTCTACATGGAAAATCGCCAAGTATATTGTGGCAAACCTTAAAAGCGTCTTACGACGCGTGCCGGCGTGCCATTTTGAAAGTGAATGTGATGTGAATGAAGTTATCGTTTTCCTGTTAAATTGGTATGAAAGTTTTCAGTGAAAGAATAATTAATTAAACGCAATTTAAAACTTTTTCATCGAAAGAGTAGTGAAAGGTAACAAAACTTGCTAGCTGGTTAGCTCCTTAAAAGCTCAAAGTTATAATATTCTTTGGCTTTGGGTTTGTTAAACCTGCTAGCATAATATTAAAAATTTTCGTCTAATTGATGATTGTGCATATTTATTTAAACAAGATTTTTCAAGTGATGAAGTGAGTGTTTCTTTTTTCCTTCTTTAATTTTAAACAGTACTTTTGTAAAATTTTACTTTTTTCATATTTACTGAAAAAATATATCTATATATAATGTAACGCTACTATTGTTTTATTGAACGAGGTATATTCAGTAATTTTATATTATTAAAAACAGGTCTTATGTACACAAAAATTATACTTTTTGAAAAGCTTGTTTTCTACGAATTTAAATTTTGTGCAGGGAGCAAAACTGGCATTCACAATTTCGGCTTAGATTTATTTTATTTTATTATTATTAATAAAATTATTACATTTTTGATTTTCTTTTAATTGAAGATTTTAATTTTTGTTTACATTGATTAATATTCCCAATTTCCGCTTTGATTTATTTATTTTATTTTATTACTAATAAAATTATAACCTTTTTGATTTTCGTTTAATTTCAAACTGTAATTTTTGTTTACATTAATTAACATTCCCATTTTCTGCTTTGATTTTATTTATTCTATGATTATTAATAAAATTATTATCTTTTTGATTGTCTTTTAACTGAAAATTTTTAATTTTTGTTTACATTAATTAACATTCCCAATTTTCGCTTAGATTTATTTATTTTATTATCACAAATTATTATCATTTTGATTATCCTTTAATTTCAAATAAATACTCTTAGCTAATAAATAGACAATCACATGGATCTAAATGTTGGTTTATGGAAATTTTAAATATTCGATTTTTTAGCTTTATTATTATTAAATTGTGTGAATTAAAACTAACTAGAGTTTACATAAATAAAATAATTTTAAAACAATATATATAATTAGTATAGTATTTTTTATTGAAATCTATAAATTTTATCTATGAACTGTTTTCCACATAGATAAATCTCAGCATCTGTTGATTAAAATTACACCAAATTTCATAAACAATTGATTAAGAAAATTAGTATATTCTATCGAAAAGCGCCACTTGCAGTTATTTAACATGCACTAAAGTTTTATATAGCTTCTCAGAATAACGGTTTTATATACAGAATTTGCAGCAATTTTAATTAACAGATGTTGAGATGTAGTCATGTAAAAAATCTCTGAAAGTGAGTAATGAGAGCATCGCCTGTCGACTGATACACACTCTTAACTAATTTATCATTCGTTTTTATATTGGTTGTCTCACATATCAAATTTAGTGCAGTTGTATATGATATAAAATTTAGCTTTCCACGAAAACAGAAGTTAAAAATTTTTACCTATCTAATATTTTCGCATATTGAGTGTTAAAAAAGTAATAAAATTAATCATAAAAAAGACTAAAAATTAAGTAAAAAAGAATGTTCCAAAACTTTTTTAACATGGGAATTTTTTCTTTTTTAAATTATTAGCAATATTTTAGAAACGAAAATTCATTGGATATATAGAGCTAGCTATTTTTCTTGGATTTCAACGTTTATAAGAGATAAGAAAAACCGTTGAAAACTGATATAAAAAACACGAGAGTATTGCGATTTTGAATAACCCTTTTACAACGGTTTTTTTTTACGTTGTAAAATGTATTAAAACAACCGTTGAAAGATGAGGAAATCAACGAGACATATTTTCAGATTATTAACGTTACGGAAAAACGATAATTCAACGGAATGCATTGCCGTTTGTTCAACGTTGAAAATACCATACTGTGCTACCTGGGGTAATAATAAAACTGAAATTGAAATATTTTAAATATATGCAATACTGAAACATTGCAAAAACTAACTGAAAAATTAGATCTAACACAAAACACAACGCTACTTTTTTTAAATAGAAATTTCTAGATTTCAGGAGAGTTCAGTAGATTTTAGCGTCGCACTATAGCTACGCAGTGGGAAATTGGAGACGGCCTTGTATTCACTTCTAGGATGTTCTGGAGAACATACCATCATAATTTTGATCCTCCGCGGAGGGGATGTCTTCCTTGCTTCAGTAACCCCTAGAGCGATAGAAGGTACTACCCTCCTGTACTCAAATTTCTTGGCATCATTGAAGGAAGGTTAATGTGATTTGGCGATGCCTTTTTCGTATTTGACGTTAAAAACGTAAAGTTTAATAATTTTTTGCGGCTTTCCTGTCGCGACTCAGCAGCTAATATTTTTACTTAATTGCAGCGTAAACTATTTTCTGTATTTTTTCTTCTTTTTGTATTTATGTATGTTTCGCGTAATTACAATCGTGATAGTGCTGCTCTTCGAAATTTTGTGTAATTTTCGAGTTATTTGGATGAATGCTGTGTTCACTGATGTTTTTGTTCTTTCATACAGGGTCACTGAAACGAAAAAACCGTCTTCTGTGCGATGAATGAAAATTTAGACGCCGTGCTAGAAGGATTTATATTGATTATATAGATTTGACGATTATATTGATGAAGGATTATATATAGAAGTCACTATAAATCACTTTTGAGTTCAAGTGCTCGAAATCGCGCTGAACATGTCCATTGAGTATTATTCTGGTATAGTAATGGTTTATAATCGAATATAGTTTTACCTGGAGATGGATTCGGAGAAAAATAAGGCTGTCCATTTAAAAGAACTTGGTTAGTATAAAAGAAGGTTACCAGCCGATTTAATTTTACTTGGCATTTCGTTCCAGTGGAAAAGTGAGAAGTGCCAAAGTAAGTTGCGAAGTTGCTTTTAAAATATAAACTAGAAAAATGTGTCCCTTTTTTCCTTAAAACATATACCGCAGTTGCACATAACGTTGTTATAAATAATTTTTCACTTTTCAGACTTATTTGTAACCCTATAACAACGTTATGTGCTATCTGGGTAACCTGAAAATACCGACATCTAACTGTACACCAAAAGCTTTGCAACTTTCCATCTTTCCACTGGAACCAAACGCCAAGCAAAACTAAATGACCTGGAAACTTTTTCTTACATTAATCCAAATTTCTGAAGGACAGTCTTACTTTTTCTCCGAGAATAATGCTATCTGAAACTATATCGCTTTAGTTCTACACTATGGTCGATTTGCGACGGTCAGGTTTTAACTTATAAGGTTGGTCCGGAGAAATGTCATCAAAGTTTTTAACTCAATGTTCGGTGACCTCTAGAACACGTGAGCCACTCCCTCAGATGAGGATAAAAAATTCTGATAGCATGTCTTTTGACCACCTTCAGGGCTGCATCGCAGATCGTCGCCACTTGCCAATAGTGTAGCCCTAGTACAACGTAAAACACAGGGAACTTATCCCTTTCTTTAAAAGTATATAATAGATAAATCTAATAGCTTACAGCAGTTGTTGACCATTTTTAGAGTACCTTTGATTATCGGAATTTGTTGGGTGGGTTTTACGTCGCACTAGTGCTGCGCAATGGGCGACGGTCTGGGACTCATCCCTAGAGTTAATCACCGGAAACGAAATGTAAATTTCTCCAAAAACATTTATTATTGCGTATTACGTCGCACTTGAACTACGCAAACGGGAATTTGGGATGGTGTGAGAATTAATCATTGAATACTGATAGGAAATAGAGCACGGATTCTTTATACTAGTAGTGGATGAAAAAATCTATTGCTTTGGGATTAATGGGCGAATTGTTTTGGCGATAATCGCTTTGGTGGAAATGAAAACCTAAATTGGTAGAAGAGGAATGTTGGCAGAAAATGCGATCTGACGGATGAATTGGTGGGGATGTAATGTTTAGGAATAAATAGATTACTAGTTCGGGGTCTACTCTAATATATAGTTAATGGAAATACTCATTTGGATTGTGCAAATACATTCGTCAAAAATCTTCATTTATTACATAGGAAATAAATTACCTAGAAATATTAATTTCATGCAACACAATTTCTCCACAACAAGTGAATTTTAAAACATTTAGATCACGTTTTTGTCAAAGTCGACAGAAAATTATTAAATTATTTTTTGGAATATTTCTATTAATATGAGTCGGAGGATTTTTTTTTTTTTTACCAATTTATTATTGAGTAATTTTTATTGAATATTTTGAATAATTTAAGGAAATTTTAGTAAATGTATGTTGAAGGCCTCTAACGGAATATGGTGTGTGTGCTGAAGTAATATTTCAGACTAACGTGATTTAAACCGCTATTGTAACAGTTTTTAGTTCCCAAAATCGCAAATATTTTGAATTAGCTCGTTCACTTCAGCGCATTTTGTTTACTTAGTCTGTTCAAAAGTACCCGCGCACTATCCAAAAATTACGATATCGAAAAAGTACTCTTAAAATTGTTTTGTTAAACAAATCCTTGTCGAATCATGTTCTTAGACTCACTAAGACCATGAATCGACATGGATTTATTTAACAAAGCAGTATTTAGTGTACTTTTTTTGGACAGGGATTATTGCTAGTGCTCGGTACTTTTGCTGCTGACTGTAGCTGTAACCCACAGATTATCATACAGATAGGACAGTGAAGCTAAAACGCGAACCGGAAATATAGTAGCACCACTAGTGTCAACAGAGGGAAACTACATGTGTTAAGTCTACATGAATAGCATCTTCGATCGAAAATTGTTTTTCTGTTTCGCGAGTAATTAGTAGCAGGTTAGTATGGGAAGTTTTCTTTTTCTTCACTTTCTATTGTTTTTGAATTCACAAAATTATCCTCAAAACATTCACAGCTATTCTTCTATTTTTTATAATGTTTAAAAATATGCTTTGTGAAATATATTCATATTCAAGTACAAATTAAAATTACAAACTGTAATTCTGAAATAGCAGTATGAAATCATTAAATATTTAACGTTGCTTGGTTTAAATTATACAAAATGCTTTAAAATGAAAAAATGTTTTTATTTAATGTAGATTGATTTTCAAAGTTTATTTTCTTAATATTTAGCACTTGCTTCTTAAAATAAATTGCTTTTGACAATCAAGTTTGTAAACAATAATAAAGTTGCCAACGAAAACGTATGTGCAGTTTTCTTTAATTCACTTTTTCTACTACTTTTAAATTTACAAAATCATAACATTCACAGCTATTTTCTAAGAAATAAAACTAATTTTTATTATGTTTGAAAATAAATTTTTCCAAACACATTCGTGTTCAAGAGTACAAATTAATATAACAAACTGTAATGCTGAAATAGCAGTATGGTATGAAATCTTAAATATTTGATATTGCTTGGTTTAAATAATACAAAATGCTTTAAAATGAAAAAAATATTTCTGGTTTATGTATATTTTCGAAATTTATTTGCTTAATATTTAGTACTTGCTTCTTAAAATAAATTGCTTTCGACAATCAAATGCGTAAACAATAACAAAGTCCAAACGTTAACATCAATAAATGGTTAGTCGGTTGGATGTTGGGTTTAACGTTGCAATAATATTACGATATGAATATAGATACAATAAAAAATAAGACGAGCGATTGCGTAAGCTGCAGAGCTCGAGAAACTTACAGCCGTTGACAATAGGGTCGTTGCAGTCAAATTCCGGTTACCGAAGAATATACGGGAGTGTCCTATCTGTATAATAATCTGTGGCTGTAACCCACCGGTGGGTCACTACGCCGGAACTTGTTAAAAGATAAACTTGCGAATATTAGAAAAAGTTATAAATATTTTAACATTTTAAAGACTGGTTGTTGACCAAATTAAGATTATTAATATACAAATTGGATTCATTTAGGTATTTATTTATTCAAACTGAAATAACATTAGGGTTGCTGTAGAGTGGATTGATTGTCGCACTAGACATGAACAGGGAATATTTTGGGATGGTCATTGGTCAGGTATATATCCTTGGGATTGTCTAAACCTACAACCACAATTTTTATTTTATTATCAGACTATTATATAATTTAGGAAACATTTTCTCGAAACAAAAAGCCTTTAAAGGAAATACGTTGAATTTAATATGTGGAACTGAAATTTATATGGTTCACTTATTTAACTAAATACTGCGTAACATTAATATATATATATATATATATAGTTTTAAAACAAAAGTTTTCATCATTTACAAAAGATGATTTTACAAATTAACTTTAATTACCGCAAATTAGTATCTAGAAAGAAAAAAAAAGTTTTTATTTATAAAAAGCGTTTAAATAAAATTCAATAATTTTAATTTTCGGTTTATTTGTAGAACTTATACATACGACCTATAATTGGTAGAGTGTTGAGTATGTAATAGGATCCTAATCGAGTTTAATTCTTGAAACGCTGCCAAAAAACTGCCATGTACAGTAAAGTCTCGTACAACAAGGTGGAAGAGACCACAAATAAATAAAACAGTTTTATTTTTTAACACCACTAAATTTTTAGTGTACAAATCTATTGGTTCATACACTCGATTTAGTTTTTATATAAAGCAGTTCCTTTGATATAAAATTAGTGGTGTTAAAAAATAAAATTGTAATATCTATGAGGCAAACTTGTACCCGCGTTGTACGAGACTTTACTGTACATTAACCTTTTGAGGTCCTCTGTCCAATATTACTGGTCATCACATTTAGGTTGAAAATATCCACAGTCCAGGGGATCTCAATGAATTTTATTATGACATATTTGCCACACGTTTAACCCTTGGGTACATTTGACGTTTGAGACACGTCATTCACTTTTTTGTTTTTTATTTTTGTTTTGCAATTCTAATTACTTGAAGACATCTTAATACTGCATATATCACCAATATTTTAGAAATAAATAAATTCTTACGTAAAATGTACTGCCTTTGCATACTACTTCAAGCAACCAAAAATTATATCCGTTCCACATGCAAATATTTTCTCAAATAAATCCGTACTCAAGGGGTTAACCCTTTATGAGTAAGCTGACCAAATGTCCCCATTTTCAGAAGACAAATGGGGACTTCTTTTATTTTGAACTCATTTTTGTAAGTTTTAAAAAATTGTAGAAAGTAAATTATTAATGAATAACACTTTATTTTTAGTCCTTATTTATTAAGAATGAAAAAAATATACCCGTAATTGGATAATTGTAGCAATTTTTAACGCTTCTCTATAATAAAGGTATTTTGATCTGTTCAGCCTATTTATGAGCCACTGTCTTGTGGAACTGCACATATTCAACCGAAATGAGAGCTCCAGTACTATTGGACCGTAAAGTGTTAATGGTGAATGCAATATACTGTTTTAAATAATAAATACGTCTGAGGTTAATCGAAATGAGGAAACCATCCCCTCAGTGTAAGGTAAAAAATATGATGGCATGTTTCCTAACATTGGTACTCATCTATTACGTAGCTCTATTGCGATGCTAATCAGAAAATCACAAATTCCATGAATTAATGTATTTCTACATAGAGAGAGAGGATCTAATTTCATTTTTACTATTCTACAGTTTTAGTTTTTTTAAAAAGTGTTTAAAGCGTATTCGGAATTAGAAAAGCACTTTGTTTATACGTCACAATTTCAGACAAGATAATTCTGCAAAAAATTCCTTTATTGTATGTTTAATTTAATATAAAATGTTAATTTATGTTTAATTTAATATATATTTAATTTTTTTCTATTTTTTATGTTAATTAAAATAACTATTTTAACTTATGTTTAATCTAAAAAATTGTTTATTCCATATATCTTTAAAATTTTAGAAGAATTTTTATTCTGATAACTTTTTTATACATTTCGCAAGAAAGCCATGTATCATAACCATCACATTTTAAATTTATTTATTTAGCGTATACTACAACGCAATACTTTTTATGTTAATAATTTATAGATACTGTGGTGTATTTCGTCATTGTATTCATGATTTAATCTATTGGACTGTTGGTAAGTGACGTCACGTCCAATCAATGATCTGTTCATTCCTTTTTACGTTTATCTCTGCTAGAACAGATCGCAGTCTTAAAAATGTAGTCGTTCATGTTACTTGTATTTTTCATCTGTAATTGTCATAGTCATCTATTAAATTTTATGTGTTTAAAATGAAACGCCTCGTCATATCCTAGTTATGGCTTAATCATAATTCTTCTCCTGCCTACAAAATACTACAATGGCGACGAAAGGAAAAGAAAAAAGCAAAAAAGTTTTGCTCTTCAACATTTTAATAATATCTACTTCAAGATGATTAAAAATGCAATCTGCAGTTCTTCATAAAGAAAATTGATATTTCGAAAGTAACGAAAAGCGATCGGAGACGGGCAGTTGGTGAGTTTTTGTCTACTGTCAGGCCGGAAATGCATAGGCGCCAGAGATAATTACTTGTCTACGATTTTTTATCTTTTCGGGAAAGAGAGAAAAAAATGTATTTACACATTTATTTTATTTTTTTTCTTTCTGTTCTTTTATTAGATTGCATGTTTTTATTGTTAGAACTAGTATATTTTCATTTAAAATGTTTCAAAATTTTAAAGAATTCAATGATTCGGTTGAATCGTTTGAGATTTATGTTAGAAGATTGGAACAGAACTTTATATTGTTTGATATTAAGGATAAAAAAAAAGTTAGTGCTTTAATAACTTTTATCGGACCGAAATTATATAATTTACTTACAAATTTACTGTTCCCAGATGAAGCCGAAAAAAAACCTTACACTGAATTAGTAGATGTCTTAACAAAACATCTATGTAAAATTCCAAACAAAATAAGTGAACGCATTAAATTTAGAAAATGTTTTCAAGGAGATAACGAATCTGTGCAGGATTTTAGTGTTCGTTTAAAGAAACTTACAACACATTGCGCATTTACAGGCGATTCGCTGTCAGAAAATTTGTTAGAACAATTTTTACGCGGATTAAAAAATGAAACAATCCAAAGAAAATTAATGTCTCAGGTTGAAGATTTAACATTTGAAAAAGCAGTAGAACAAGCCGTAACTATGCAAAGTACTGAAAACGACATGATAGAATTACAAAATAAAAATTTGAATTTGAATAAAGTTTCTGTTAGTGTTAGGAAACCAAACCAAAATTATTCTCAAAATAACTTAAGTAAACAAAACGTGAACAAAACTGCGAGTGCAAATAAAAGTAAAACTTATTGTTATCGTTGTGGAAATAGCTCTCATTTAGAAAATGTTTGTAAATTTATTAATGCAGTTTGCAATTTTTGTAAAAAACGTGGTCATTTGAGTAAAGTGTGTCGGAACGCACAAAACAATGTTACTCAAAAGAAAAATGTAAATGTTCTTGATACTGTAGACATTTTGTCATTACAATCTGAAGGCACTAAACCTATAAAAATTTGGGTTTTGATAGAAAATAGTGCTAAAGCAGAAATGGAACTTGATACGGGATCGGCGATTTCCGCCGTTCCGATAAATCGTTTTCGGAGATTATTTCCAGAACATAAAATGTTTCCTGCTGATATACAATTAAAAACAGCAACGGGAGAAATTTTCCAGCCCGAGAGATTTGTTAGAGTAAATGTAACTTACGAAAACAAAACTAGGAATGTTAAGTTATATTTAGTTAAAAAAGACAATTTTCCTTTATTGCTAGGTAGGGATTGGATAACTACATTTAATATATTCCCAAACAATTTACAAACTGTTCCGGTAAACAAAGTAGTACAAATCTCGGAAAATTTAAATAATTTACTAAATGAATTTCCGGATTTATTCACAAATAACGTAGGTGAAATTAAAAATGTTAAAGCTGAATTACATTTAGAGAAAGACTCATCACCAATATTTTGTAAATCGCGAACAGTTACGTATGCATTAAGGAATGCGGTAAATGAAGAATTGGAAAGATTAGAAAATGAAGGGATAATAAAAGCTGTTAGTACTAGTAAATGGGCAACACCTATTGTTCCGGTGGTAAAACCTAATGATAAAATTCGTTTATGCGGCGATTTTAAAGGCACGGTAAATAAATTTTTAAAGGTTGACAAATACCCGCTAAAAAAAATTGAGGATATATTAGCAACTTTAGGGGGTGGATTACATTTTACAAAAATTAATTTAAACCAAGCATACTTGCATTTACCGGTAGAGGAAAATTCACAAGAATTACTTACTATTAACACTCCTAAAGGCTTATTTCAATTTACGCGATTACCATACGGAATTGCCAGTTCGCCAGCAATATGGCAGAGAACTATAGAAAAAATTTTAAAAGGTATAGAGGGTATTTCAGTTTTTATTAACGATATATGCATCTCAGGGGAAACGGATGAAATACATTTAGAGCGATTAAAACAAGTACTAGAAAGGTTACGTGATCATAATCTTAAAATAAATAAGGAAAAATCTTTTTTCATGAATGATGAAATTACATACTGCGGTTACAAAATTGATAAAAATGGCATACACAAAACGCAAGAAAAAATTTCTGTTATTTTAAATGCTCCAGTACCTAAAAACGTAACTCAGGTAAAAGCATTCTTAGGCTTAGTATCTTACTATTCTAGATTTGTTCCTAAATTATCTACGATTGCTTATCCTCTAAATGAATTATTACGTAAAAATGTAAATTTTCAGTGGACTAAAAAATGTGAAAATTCATTTAATGCAATTAAACAGGAAATTACTTCCGAAAGGATTCTCACCCACTTTAATCCTAAATTCCCCTTAATTTTAGCCACTGATGCTTCTCCTTATGGAATTTCGGCAGTACTTTCGCATACAATGCCAGATAACTCCGAAAAACCCATAGCTTTTGCTTCTAGAACTTTATCTTCTGCAGAAAAGCGGTATAGTCAGGTAGATAAAGAAGCGTTAGCAATAATTTTTGGTGTAAAGAAATTTTTTCAATTTTTATATGGTAGGGGATTTACTCTGAATACTGATAGTAAACCCCTAGTTTCCATATTTTCACCCGTAAAAAGTATTCTGGTACTTTCGGCAGCTAGAATGCAGAGATACGCATTATACTTACAGACATTTAATTATGATATTAAATATAAAAAATCTACAGAGCACGGAAATGCCGATGCTCTATCACGTCTTCCATTACGTAGTGAAGACTTACTGCTGCCGTCGTCCGATTCGCTACAACCAGAAAAAGTGTCACCAACTTTGTCACCAAATTTATTTGGCAACCTTGATGAATCCGATTGTTTATTTATTCATCAAATCACATCGTTACCGTTAACTACAAAGATATTATGTGCAAGTTCTAAGCGAGATCCAACATTGAAAGAAATGTACCGACATTTAATATCAGGCACACAGATGCCAAATTACTTACTTTTCGGACATAAACAACAAGATTTTTCTATACTAAATAATTGCATACTACAAGGGAATCGTGTTGTAATTCCTACTGTTCATAGACAAAAAGTGTTAGAAGATTTACATTTTGGCCATTTTGGCATAGTTAAAATGAAAGCACTGGCACGTAGTTTTGTATGGTGGCCAGGTATTGATAAAGACATTGAGAATTTAGCAAATAACTGTTCTGTTTGTATAAAATAAAAACATAATCCTTCCAAAATGGACAACCATCACTGGGAATGATCTACAACACCTTGGAACAGAATACATGTAGACTTTTTTGGTCCAATGATGGGGAAAATGTTTTTAATCGTAGTAGATGCCCACAGTAAATGGACAGAAGTGTTCATTGTTCCTAATACTACGGCTGAGAACACTATAAACTGTCTTTCTTCGCTTTTTGCCAGATATGGCTATCCTGTGTCCCTTGTGTCTGATAATGGGCCACAATATATTTCAGAAAAATTCGAACATTTTCTACAAAGTAAAGGCATAAAACATAGTTTAACTGCACCATATCATCCCTCTACAAATGGTCAAGCCGAAAGATATGTCCAAATAATTAAAAAACGATTGAAATCCTTAAGTTCAGAACCCGGAAATCTCCAATTTAAGTTAAACGAATTTCTATTCCAATACCGAATAATGGCTCATATTACAACAGGGGTGAGTCCCGCATCATTATTTCTAAAGAGAAATATCAGATCAAAATTAGATTTGCTTGTACCAAATGTTAAAAATTATGTTGAAAACAAACAACATAAAAATGTTTTTAACAAGAAAAAGATAAGAGAATTCCTAATAAATGAAAAAGTTGCAGTACGCAATTACACATCAGGAGATAAATGGAAAATAGGTAAAGTAATTTCCAGACTAGGTAAACTACATTACAAAATTCAAGTAGGTTGACACGTTGATCAACTGAAAAGTGTAGGTTCCAGAGTACAACTGGAGGAAACTACAAGTCCTGGTGAAATTGAAAAGAACACTCTTGATGCAAACATTTCCATAGTTCCCAATAGCAAGAGTCCACACCTGCAAAGCAATGGAGAATCTAAGTCTGGTAGGAGGCCTGCCATTATACCAGATCCAGTGCCAACCGATTCTGCCATGACACCAGATCCAGTGCCAACCAATCCTTCCATTATACCAGATCCAGTTCCAACCGACAGTAGATCTGTGTCTACAAAGCCTGGAGAAATTGACTGTGATAAAAATATCAACAGTACTCTAAATAAAAATAAACTAAAATCTGAACATTCAAAACTTAAAAACACTAATTTGTCTTTTTCTGAACAGGTTGTAAGAAGATCATCTAGAGTAAGAAAACCTCCCTTCAGGTATGGTATACAGAATTAAGGGGAGGAGAAATGTGGTGTATTTCGTCATTGTATTCATGATTTAATCTATTGGACTGTTGGTAAGTGACGTCACGTCCAATCAATGATATGTTCATTCCTTTTTACGTTTATCTCTGCTAGAACAGATCGCAGTCTTAAAAATGTAGTCGTTCATGTTACTTGTATTTTTCGTCTGTAATTGTCATAGTCATCTATTAAATTTTATGTGTTTAAAATGAAACGCCTCGTCATATCCTAGTTATGGCTTAATCATAATTCTTCTCCTGCCTACAAAATACTACAGATACCTCAATTAGATCACTGCACTATTAACTTATAAAATCCCTTATAATGAATACAATAATTGTATACTGGTAAAAGAGACAAAGAAAAGTTCTAAAAATTTGCTTGTAACTTTTGATGATGTTCACTATATGATGACGGTATTAGTGTACCTCCAAACCTTTGCGGTTCACTGAATTGTTGAACCTATTCCATTCAGCCGTAAAGCGATGTTCATTACTACTGTACCATGGACTGCAAAGGGTTAAAATTAAATTTTTTTAAGTGTACCACAATTACCAATTGCGGAGGTATAGGTTATACTAGGTAAAGGAGGACTAAATACTTATAATTATGAATATATATATATATATATGTATATTGCATAAAAACTTAGAAAAAAGATCTTTATTATGGCTATTCTCAAATTCGAAGTTTCTCAATTCATTATAGTTTTTCTTTAAACACGTGCTTCAATTAACTGTATAATGAATTTGTTTCATAATTCCGTGACTTTTAAATATTTTATGTGTGATTTTTTATATATTTTAAAATTTTAGCTAAATAGACTGATATTAATAACTCTGAATTTCAAGCAGATTATGATTTTTGCAGCCCGACAAGAAACGTGATATGCATTGAAAAAAAAAAAAAAATACATAAATAAATTAAAAAAAAAAAAAAATGCGGAGTTTGAGAAAAATTAGCTTATTAAATAACCATAATATATATGTACTACTCTTCAATAAAGTTAATTTTGCTCATATTGAAGTAATTAATATATTTTTCATTGACGTAATTTGCTATTTGAAAATTGCCATTTTTTTCTTCTGTTACATTTCTTCCCGGAGTGGGATTTAAAACTCTAAATATATCGAAAGAAAACGGACACCAAAATAAGAGTACTTTAATCATTCAAAGAAATACATTTTTGTATACTTTTCACACAGAGAAGATTAGTGCTACAAGTGGCCATTTAACTTTTGGCTGATTTTTAAAGATCACACATGCCTGTAGAGTGTACATCTATATTTAAAAAAGGTATTTTACAAAAGACTACAGATTGTTTTCTGCACAGGGAACAGACCCTTCTAAAAGTACCTAAGTATAGTAATAAAATTCATTGTCCACGAGTCAGTCAGCCAGTCTACAATGAAATGGAGATTGCTTTTCACAGAAATTTTGATAGTCACAATAGAAATATGTGCACGTGGTTGCAGGTTCTTAACGCACAGGAAGACAAAGGACAGAAGGCTCAACTATATAATAGTAAAATAAACATTTGTGAAAATTCGTAACGGCTAAGAAAAATCCAATTTGCTAGCACAGAAGAGTAACTGTCCCTACGGGTATTCAGAGAAACAATTTTATCAAAATTTTGAAGGTTTCATCTACAATGCGCTGCATAAGAGCAACTGTCGTTAGTGGGCTCTTCTAGAGGTCCATCATCGCAGGGATGCACTCAAAAATCCGTCTTTGAAGAGCTGTACAGGAGTCGTCATCTTCGGCAAAGGACAGCACAGTGTTGCCGAAGTTCCACCCAGCATGTTCTGTCGGAGGGCACCATAGAAAGTGTACCTGATGGCCGCACAGAAAGATTCATCCCAGACAATAAAACTAGCAAATATTTGAATTAGTAATAAGACAAAAAAATATATATATATTATTTCAGAGAAAAAATTCCATGCATCGAGAAACAGGAAAAATGGCACAATAATGAATGATATCTACAGAAATATTTATTACAGAAATGTCGAACCTTTATACATAGCCATCTAATGAGAGAACGTAATACGTTTTCCCATTACTTGCATTCCATAATGTAAAAGTCTTGTATTCTAAGTCAATTTTGCCTCTTACTGACTACTTGTCAAATGTCGAAGTGTACAAACTGTGAAAAAAAAAATATTACCTTTGATATAAGAAAAAAATACATATGGCATCTCTCAAGCCATATCTCTTACTAGAATAGTTTCAAAACTATTTACTTTTGTACATCTGTCTGAACCTTCTGCTGGGAATCGAAAGGTTTTCTCACAGGTGTTGTCGGAAGAGAGAAGATATTAAGTACTCATCGAATGAAATGGGGAGTCGACGTCGGAGAGCACCACAAGAGGGATGGACGCGGGAGGGCAGATAAAGACGTGCGAGGGCGGAACATGAGGAGTGAACGTGTGAGGGCGGAACCTGAGGAGTGGACGTGTGAGGAAGGAACATGAGGAGTGGACGTGTGAGGGCGGAACATGAGGAGTGGACGTTTGAGGGCGGAACATGAGGAGTGGACGTGTGAGGGCGGAACATGAGGAGTGGACGTGTGAGGGTGGATCATGAGGAGTGGACGTGTGAGAGCGGAACATGAGGAGTGGACGTGTGAGGGCAGAGAACCAAAGGTGGAGTGGGAGGGTAGAGGAAGACAGCACGTCAGAGGTCAGATGAGGGGTGGACGTAAGACGGCAGATGAGGGGTGGGCGTAAGCGGGCAGGAAAGTTGGAGTGGTCCTGGAGGTCTGAAAAAGGAGCAGTGGACGTGACGAAGCATAACATGACGGTGCGGCTGAAAAATTAGTGAACGTGAGAGGGCAGAATAGGAGGAAAGGAAGTCGGAAGGCCGATTAGGAGAATAGGACGTCGAAATGCGTATCAGGGGAAGAGAACGTTGGAGGGAAGTTAAAGAATGTAGCCTTCGGAGGGATGTACACAAGTGGTAGTCCGAAGGTGGTAGGAGAAGTAAACGTTGAAAGGTGGAAAGGAGTAACTGATGTCATACGGCACAACAATATTTGAAGACCTTCTAGACGAAAATTTTAAGCAAAAAAAAATTTCTAATAAAAAAAAATTCCTTCACTGAAAAATAATTTATGCTAAAATGGTTTTCTGAGTGTATAACAGTATATTTTTTAGAAAATGACTTACCTTTATAAGAGATAATTTAAAAAGTCAATGAAATAAATTTACTTACAAAAAATATTGTGTACTTGCTACATTCTGGGCTATTTCCTTTTCTGGATGCGGACTTTCTGAGTGCCTAAGTTTACAAATTATTAAAACTAAAGATAAATGATACATGTAACTATGTTTTAAGATGCAGTAATATGGCCTATTAGAAAATAAGCTGGAGAGGCTGTCACGCACAGAAAAAACACCGGAAAAGGGGGCCGCTATGAGAAGAATGTAGAGAATAGCAGAATGTGAAGAGATGCCTTAAGAGTAGTGCAGACGACCAGTAGTTAAAGTAAGGTTGCTTGGTAGGAGAATGAGGACAAAGCCGTCAAAAAATAGAAGTAGCAGAAAGAAAGTCACCCAGCAGTAGGAGACGCCCAAGGAAAGCCAACCAGAAGTAGAAATCATCCCAGAAAATACATCACGTTGCAGGGATCACCGGAGGAAAGACCCACATGAGGTGGAATCGCCGGTGGATGGGCCCGAAAGAGATGAAATCACAGGAAGTTCGCCAGCAGGTGGAATCGCCTGTGAACGAGATAACATAGGGTAAATTTAGGAATTTAAATTTTTTTAATGAGATAAGCAAGGAACACAAACCAGGTAATAAATTAAAGATGTAGGTTAAAATAAAGAAGGAAAATGGTTTGTAACTGGCACTTACTAGTGTCCAAATTGTTATTAGCCTTGAAACATTGGGAACTGAAGACAAGTCATGTTCTTATGGTGGCTGATGTCAATCTCCGGCACCATAGGAGGTTGAATCGTCACAGGATGGCCCCACTAGAAGGGAATAATTGATGAATGGCCTTACAAGATATGGAATCGTCGGGGAATATTGAAGCAGGATGTGGAATTGCTAGAACAAAACCCCACACGAAGAGATATTGCAGGAGGATGGCCACGCACGTGTTGCATTTGCCAGAAAATATGGCCTCTCAGGTGGGAGATTTACCGGAGACCAGCGCCGCAGGACGTAGAATCGTCGGAAGACAGTCCACAGGCGAAGAATTCGTCGGAGAATAGCCTCGAATTCACCCCGACGATCTAAAAGTTTCTATTCTTCCGGTGGCAACATCCCCTCGTCGAAGATGATGACTAAGTAGTGTAAAAAGGAGACGTTGACCTGCAGGGTGGAGGTGTAGAGGTGTCAGGGTGGAGGCACGCCTCCACCCTACACCTCAATACGCCTCCACCGTGCAGGTGAACTCTCCTTTTTGCACTACTCTCATTGTTATGCAAATAGTATTGGATTAAACTGCAAACATCTCGAAGAGTTTAAAGTCTTTGAGAGAAAAAAATTGAAGATTTTTATTAAAGACTTAGAAATGTATACAAGTTAATTTTTGTAAAATGAGAATTGTTTAAATATTATAAAATATACTTTAGTATAAGTGAACTTACTGATATTTAAAACAAATACATATCAATTCATGTTTGTAAGATATAATTCGATGTTTAGGGAGAAAATTTTTACTTCAAAGTGTAAAAACGTTAAAGTTTTTTACAGGTCGTCAGTTTAATACACAAAGTAATATAATATAAGTCAAGAATTGTGGGTAAACATAAGTACTTTTTGTTAAATTTGAAATTAGTAAAGCATATCTTAGTGATATGTAAAACTAGTATATATTAATTCGCGAAGATACATATATGTGTACAAGTGATTACGTATGAACTTAAACAAATTCACACTATTTTTTTTTTTCAAGATTAAGTTTTATTTTTGAATGCTATATAGAAATTTTTTAAATTTATTTATTTGGGGTCCCACCTCCATCCGTCACATTTGTAGAAATATGTGACGCCCCAGATCTGTTTAAGCAAGTTTTGTATGTAGGTTAATATAACTACTGGCAACTGAAGGATGATATTTTGCTATTTTGTGTTCCAGATAGTGAATTTTTTTAAAAATCCATCCAGATCCTCTCTGGATGAATTCTTCTCATGACTTATTAATCTTTGCATATCCTTCAGGAATATGATGTTCAATAGTATCGTCTAAAAGTTCAGTAAAACAGCAACTTCTAAAAAAAGTATGAATTTCTTCATTTCGTCATTAGGTCTTTTACGTTCCAAGGTTACTTTCATAACCATATACCATTTCAAAGCATTTTTTTCTCGTATCTCATTCAGAAGTTTTTCATATAATGCACCCCTGTGTATATGTTTGAAATACTTCCATATCACATTCATTGTTTTCGTTAGGACAAAATTTCACTGTATTAAACACACTAGAAGTGTTAATATGTTTTTTAACCCTTTTAGACTTTACAGCAGGTGCAGTTATCTTCCTTTCTCCAGTTGCAAGTTCATGCACTTGACGCTTATGGCACGTTAATTCAGCTTTCATATTAAACACTTTATCACATTCACTGCATGAATATCGTAAACTCTGATGAAATTTTAATGTTTTAAACACATGTGTTTAAAATATTTCTATAGGACAGTGATTAAGTCATATCGAGATTTTGATCAAGCATAATTTTTTTATACGCGAGAAGTATCAACTTTCCTTTTACTGAAAAGATATCTAAAATATGTCATTTGATGTTTAGACGAAATTTTTTTACAACAAAGTGAAAAAACGATAAAGTTTTTTTTACAGATTATTGGTTTAATATGCAAGGTAAAATAATACAAGTCCAGCAAAGGCGAGAAGTGTGAACAAAATGGTTGTTTTTGTCACATCATGGGTTCGTGACGTAGTGTATTAGGTTATAATCTTCCGTCACACGCTTTATGACGTCAGCAACAGGTTTTAGTGTCTTCTCAAGCTTGTTCAACTATGTCTAAACTTGTAAGTATGTATTTTTTGTTATTACTTCGCATATGGTTTTTCGTATCTTATAAGTTTTATCTACAAATTTTCTAACTTAATATTTTGTGTTAGCAATCCTACTAAAAACGGTTAAATTTTTTTAAGTGGTGTGACATAAAGAAAATATTTGACAAAAATGTTTAAACTATATTAAAAAAAATCACAAACTTCTAAAATTAGGCTTTCACAATTCTTACAAAATATATTCTGTATTCTAAAAATAAAAAAAGTTAAAATACAATCGTGAATGTATCTATATACAAAAGTTTAAGTTGTTACTCTAAAATTATTTTTACATTCTTCGGAATAGAGATTGTAATTTTAGTAAAAGTACAAATCACTTTGAATATGCATTGCCAAAGTAAAATTTTAACATGATACATAGAAAAATTCTAACTTCATAAGAATATCTAAACAATTTTATAAGTTAGTTTTTTAGAAAATTGTTAACCTGATAAATTCATTTAATATTTTCACAAGTACTTAATGAATGAGAAACAAAACAATTTTACTAGTTTTTTCTTCTTTGATGAAAGTTTGATAGTTTATAAAACTACTATTGTGCATAAATTTTACTTAGTGTTTAAATATTATACTCAAACAATTCTACTACTGTAATGAAAAAGTATATCGCTAATACCCAAGTAAACTTTTTACATGTTTTTATTTTAAAAAAGATGATAGTTAAGTTTATATTCTAATAGAAAATATTATATAAAAAGTGATTTTGTAATAAAAATTAAAACAAACCATTTTCATTGAAATCTTTTGATTTGAAATTCATTCACAATAATACAAAACAGCAAATTCACACAAATCTGTATTGTTGGGATATCGTTCATACATTCGGCATTAAAGTTATTCAAAAAATTTAGCAAGTCTAGATTTTCATTGTTAAAGCTATCTGTTGGTAGCGTATTTGTTACTAACTCATTTTCATTCGCACTAAAATTATTCGAATTCATATTTTCACAGTTAACAGAAAAATCATGAACATTATTCAAACAATTAGGACTAAAGTTATTCAAAAAATTTAACAAGTTCAGACTTTCATTGTCATAGTTTACTAGAGGTAAATCAGTTTGTATGAGGTTAAAATTATTTAAATCGTTATTTTCAACTTTGGTAGATAAATCATCAACATTATTTTCACTTTTATATTCCACATTCGAATTGTTCATAATTTTTTTTAAGTCTAAGTCTATATTTTCATTCTGAAAGTTGTTGGAAGAAAAACCAAAAACATCATTCATACATTCAATGTGAAAATTATCCAAAAAATTTAACAAGTCCAGATTCTCAGCATCATTATTAACTGTTGGCAATTCATTGTTAGTATTTCGTTCATTACATTTTCTACGTACGTTAAAGTCTTTAAGATGATTATTTCTCTTATGTTGCAATAATTCATACTTACACTGAAAAGTTTCACAAAATTCATCACATGAAGTTTGCATTGAAGATTTTTTATGCATATATCTTTTATGTTTTAAAAAATGTCGTTTGTTTGTAAAAGTATCTGTACATTCGTCACAACAGTATGTATGTAAAGTCTTTTATACTTTTTCGCTTATGGTTTGAAAAAGCATGTTTGTTGGAAAGGTTATAGAACATTCCTCACATATATACTCAGGTTTACGATAATGCATCCTCTTGTATTTTTCTAATTCATACTTGTGTTTAAAAGTATATTTACAAATAATACATAGATGTTCATTTAAGACTTTTTGATGAAATAATCTCTTATGTTTAAATAAATCACACTTCCGATTGAAATTTTCAATACAATATTCACATTCGTATTTTATGGGAATTTTTCTATGGGTTTCTATATGTCTTTTTAAACGATGTAAAGTAACAAATCCTTTCTCACACACGTAACAAATATTAGGTTTAATATCATTGTGAACCTTCACATGTTTAGTAAGATAGGAATTTTTTTTTTAAATGTTTTATTACAAGTTGGTCAAATAAAAAGTTTGGATAACTTATCCTCAAAACTTGATAAAGAAGGGTTGTTGAACAGACACGCGAGTCTCCTCAGACGGTAAAGTATTATCCATTTTGCACTTCAGTTTAGTAAAGTATAAAAAAAAACTCTAAAAGTTAGACTTTAAAAATGTTTAAAAACTACTAAGTATGAGAACTTAGACAACTCTACAGCGAGAAATGATTGTAACTAATTCAAATTTTTTCTTCGTTCGTCAGTTTTACTTAAGAATTAACGCCAAATTTTGTTATTTTATGCCAAATTTTTATAACTATCGCCAATATTAGTGGAAATTTAGCCGAATGTTATCTCATACCTAGTTTATCAACATGTCTAAACAAATAATTTGTACACTTTTATTCTGTATTTTTATGGATGTAGCCTCTACGTTAAACTTTTTAGGGTAAAAAATATTCTAATATCTATGTTTTTTAACAGTTGATTATAGATTTGTCGAAACTTGCGGTTTAGCATTTTCAAAGAAGGTAGGTTGTTAATACTTAAAGTTTCAAGTTCATGATTTCATCATACATCTGCAGCTTCTAAATTTGATAAGTGTTAGATTTTATCTTACATTTTCAATCTAATAATAATAATAATAATAATAATAATAAATTTTTTTCTGAGATAGTATTTGTATTAAATTAATTTGTGTACAAATTTTTCATTTACAAAAAATTTCGTTTATAAGCATATGAGTGAAAAACTTGAAACTAAATGACTTTAAAAAAACTTAGTACTTTGTAAAATAAGATGCGTTATTAACACATGTGAAACATAAAAATTCCATACTTCAAAAATTTTCAAATACCTACAGTCTCTTAAATTGGTAAGAATGAGATTTTATCTTATATTTTCATTCTTATTATTAGAAAAAATAAGTTTCTTATATTTTTATTTTAAAAATAAGTAAAATTATTTCTGAGATGATATTTTTTCTAAAATACTTTGCGTAAAAACATTCCATTTACAAAAATTTTCGTTTATAAGCATATGTCTCAAAAACTTTAAACTAAATGACTTTAAAAAACTGAGTACTTTGTAAAATAAGAGTTATTAACACCAAAATTGTTGACCTCGTGATTTTTTTTCAAATACCTACAGCCTCTTAAGCTGGTAACTTTGTGATTTTATCATACATTTACAATCTTATTGTAAAAATAAGTTTCTTATATTTTTATTCAAGAATAAGTTACCTTAATTTCTAAAAACTTTGTAAAATTTTTAAACTATACATATATTTTTAATCTACAACACTTGTTTTAAATATTTTTTAAGAATGTTTAAATACACTTTAGAAAACCTAAGTATACATCTGTGAACATGAATGTATTTATAAAACATATTAAATTTTTTTTAACTCTGATTTTTTTTTTTTTTTAATTTAGCTTTCATTATTTACAAACTTGCTTTCTGTAAAGAAAAAAAAATCTAATAAAATCGATTGAAAGGTAGCATATGAGGTGGCGATTTTCACTATATTGAAGTGGTAGAAAGTGGTGAAAAGTAGTAAAAAAATGTAGTTGGGAAGTCTTTATTTGAAACAGATCGTTGAATAATTCATAGGAAATATAGCTTAAAATAATTAATGTTGGGAATGAATTACAAGAAAATTCAAACGTTGTCATTAGGGAAGTGTCAGGTTCGATTCCAGATCGCGTTTAAAACTATAAAAATGGTAATTTCTAATTATCACTATGTTCAGAAACTTATATACTTTTAAAGAGTAATAAGTCTTTCTTATAATATTAAAGGAAATATTGTATTACTCAGTTAAATGAATTCAATGAACTGATATTTTTTTAATGTTGGAAGATTTATAGTATAATATAAAACTTGAAATAAAAAGACTTACAATAATTTCTTTAAAACTTCTATAAGAAAACCAAAATGTTTTGCCAAAAAACGTAATAATAATAGATACAAATGCTACTTGTCCGCTCCTGCCTCGCTCAATGTCACCTAGAGAAAGAAGCCTTTAGAGATAAATTCCTACCTTGTTAAACCACATGATCTGAGTACTGGGTTGTTTTAAAAGCAGAGGTAGTACAATATTAAAAAAATGTCTTCGTGGAAATCTTTTTCAATTATGTTTTAAATAAGTGCAGTCAGCTAAAAAATTAATATTTATTGTTTTATTTACTCATTAAATTTTAGATCAACACGTTACAAGTTGAAAAAGTTAGGAGTGAAAAAAGTTTAAGAATCTATTTTAAATTGTTAAATAAAATTAACTAATTTAAAAAAAACTGTTTTTACCGAATAACTAAAAATTGTTTAAAAACATTAATTAGAATTACCTAATATCTCACATTTAAAATATTATCTATGATAAGGTAGGTTAAAATATATACAATTGGGTTGAAATGAAAAAACTTTAGGGGAAAACTATTTTTTTATCGAATATTTATCAATCAAGTAATTATACTTAATTTTCACTAGTGACACTCTCATTTCCTATTCTTGTTCGCAAATATTTTGCAAGAAAATCCTTAATTAATATTTTTAATTATTATTCTGTATTTGATATCATTTTCATGATTGATTCATTTTCAAACAATAGCATTCCTATCTAAAATAGATTCATCAGGTCATATATCTAAAGAACAGTGGTTAAAGTACTTGTAAACTACTTTTTCTTTACTTCAAGCAGGTGCCGGGTTCGAATCCCAACCGATCATCTTTATTTTTACACTTTCTTTCATTCTTTCTACTTAATTTTTACTCTTAATGGCATTTTTCATAAAACATTTGTAATCTTTTACAAGAAAATCGTTAATTAATATTTTTTAATTATTATTCAGTAAATTAATATCATTTAAATGGTTGAATCATTCTCAAACAATTGCATTCATTAGGTTTAAAAAGATCTGTGTAGGCATATAATAGAAAAATCACTCACACACACGCAAAAACCACTGTCTTATGGAAATATTTTTACAGCAAGGTACCAGGTTCGAATCCCAAACGATCTTCTCTATTTCTTTCATAATATATTTGCGACAAAATCATTCGTTCTTCTTAAAATCATATTTTTTTTTATTTCTTTCTTATTTTTTCTCAATTTTTAAATATTTTAAATTTTTAAAATTTTTTATAATTCATTACTCATAAACAATAACCTTCACACAAGTTCACAAAAATTCTTTTTTTAAAACCCTCATCATCTTTCACGCCATTCATTAATATTTCCTCATTAACAACATTAATTAACACCCTCATCACCTTTCACGATTAAGTCACAGGATGTCTCAAGGACGACGCCAACTCGTCTAGACCTTCAGGGGGTGGTGCGCCACTAGCACGGCTTGCCTGCGCCTCAAAGCCTCCCCCTGCTGTTTTAAAACCGTTGTTTTTTCCCTACTAGTAACATTTTCATGCGTTAATGTTTTAATTTTTGTCTTCTTAGGAATCATTTTATTTATTTGGTTAATTTTATTTTTCTTACTGTCGTTTCGTAAAGATTATAATCCCCCCCCCCCCTTTTTTTTTACTGTTCTTAAAAAAAAAAAAAAAAAAAAAAAAAAAAATGTATGTTAGAGGTAAAGGACACGATGTTAACTTTGTGAAAAGAGCACCATGTCCTTTATGTGCGTTTTTAGATTAGTGCATTAAGCACTAATATACAGTTACTATAAAGAAAAAAAGACAGCGGAAAAAGAAAAAAAAAATGTTTTTTTTTTTTTTTTTTTTTTTTTTTTTTTTTTTTTCCACAACATCAATGAACCACATTATCTTTCATATTAAAAGAATCCTCTAAATAATTAAAAATAAGGCAGGACTCACTGTTTTTAAATTAAAAATGTTCAGAGTGTTCAATTATTTTTAAAGGATACTAATTAAACATTTATGTTCTTAAACAGTAAACTTTTGAAAGAAAGTTTAATAATTTGTATGTTTTTTTTTAATGCACAATATATTCTCCTTATTTCAAAATGACATATAAATGTATATTTTAATTATATATGTTCGTTTTGTGCTACTCAGAAATGGCTCTAACTATTTTGATAAAACAATATGGTTAAGGATATTTTTCTTTGAAATGATTATAATTTATCTTCACAGCAATACATTAAGTTACAAAGATGCGAATAATAGAAATGTTTTAACATAAGATAAAGAAAGTATGTATTCTTTTCTATAAGCAAGGAAAAATATAATTTTTATCAAAAATTAAAGATTTATGCCAACGTAATCTTTATGTGGAAAATAAAGGAAAATGTAATAAACTTTTCTTTTAATATTATTACTTGGGTTTCAAAATTTCAAAGGAAGAAAAAGAAAATAAATCATAAATATATTTTACTTCTTCTGATAAAGAAATAGGAAACCACTAACGAGAATAATTCCGATTCATAATTTAACTCGAAATAACTTATTTCCCTTTTTGTTAAACTCCTTTTCATTAAGTAAAAAGAAAATCAACTCCGGTTACAATGCATCCCGCAGAATTTTTAACTTGTCAAAGAAAGTTTTAAATAGAAATTCTAATTCAGAATGAAATCTGTTAACTAGGTAAAGAATATCAGACTGTCACAATAGATTACATATTATAAACGTATAGGAAGTTAAAAATTCCTTTACATCATAAAGGATAAGAATTTCAAAGAATTTGAGAGTTTAGGAAATTCAGATTAAAAGTAATATCCTGTTTAACAGTAAGCTATTATAATAAAAATTCTTTTAAAAATTAAAGTCTAAGCAAATAATTGTTTTGTTACACAAAAATTTCCTTAAATACTTCTTAAAACAGTTGATTACTTTTAAGATAACTTTCTTTATTCTTAATTATATGAGTTGTTCTTGATTTTATAAGTTTAAAGAAAATTAAGCATTATTTTAAAACATTTATGATTAAGAAAAAATCTGGAGTGTCTCCACTCGACTTTCTTAACATTGAGTAATATAATGCCTATTTAAATATAGTAAGAGAAGTCTAAAATTAAACGGCTTAATCGAATATTGCATAACGCAATATCACGTAATATATTTTGCGTAATTTATTTATATTTTCATTAACATTGGGTAAAACATTACATGCATTTTCATTATTTAAAAATATTAATAAATACATATTGTTATTTTCATCATGAAAGCTTTTGGCTAAAGAACAGCTGTTGGTTAAAAAAGCAGTATTCAAATTATTCAAAAAGTTGGTTAAGTCTGTGTTTTCACTGTCCAAGTTGTTGATTGGTAGAGTAGACCAGAGGTCTCTATATTCAAAAAGGGCAAATAGTTTACTGACGAACCAAATCATACCTTTCAAGCACATCGCGGCATTTTTCGAATGAATTGCTTTATGTTGTCATCCCAGTAATACAACGAAATGAGTTCTTTGCACACAAAGAAAATATTTTATTGGCAATGCTTGCCGGTGAAAATGTATATACAGGGTGGTTATAATTGAACAACTTCCCCTATAAACAGTATCCTACAGCACAAACGTGTGAATGGAATGGAACATAATTTGGTGTATAGACTATACACGAGATACGTTCACGGAATTTTGGAAAAAAAAAAAGTTCCAAAGATGGCAACCAGATGGCAACTTTTCCGGAAAAACATCAAATTTAACACAATATACGACCAAAACGGAATACAGAAACAATATTAACAATCCAGAACAAGAATTATGAGTAATGAAATGTAAAAACAGAAAAATCTGTCAGTTGTAGGAAAAAAATGTCGAAGATGGATGGATAGTTTGGTTTTACGTCGCACTAGTGCTGCGCAGATGGGCAATTGGCGACGGTCCGGGACACACTCCTAGAGGTGGTCCGGAAACATGACACCACAATTTTGATCCTCCACGGAAGGGATGGCTCTCCCGCTTCGGTGACCCCCAGTGGTATAATTTTTGATGGGAACATGGAGGACATTGCGCCCACGACAGATTTTACGTGCACCAACCACCATTAGTGTACACGACGGTCTTTGTCCTGCTCGAGTAGCGAACCCGCAATCTTCCAATTACGAGGCCGGCGCTCTACCGACTGGGCTACCGCGGCCCGAAAAAATGTCGAGATTTGCATGCTTGCGAAGAAGAGGAAGCTTTATACAAAACAGGTTAGGGTATAAAACGTTTGCAGACGACAAAGGTTTGCGATGACAAGGTGATTAGAAACTAGTCAGTAAATGTTAATATTGTTTCTGTATTCCATTTTGGTCATTTATTGTGTTAAGTTTAATGTTTTTCAGTAAAAGGCGCCCTCTGGTAGACATTTTGAAACTTTTTTTTTTTTTTTCGAAATTTCGTTACCGCATCTCGTGTATAGTCATTATACCAAATTTCATTGCATTCCGTTCGACCGTTTGCACTGTAGGATGCTGTTTATAGGGGAAGTTTAATTTTAACCACCCCGTATTTGGAAGGTCATTTACAGAAGGATCTTAAAAGCAAGACAGAGCCTCCCAAAAAAAGAAGTATGTTAGATAAACTTTAATCATTTCGATTACATAGGTTTTATTAATTGTAATTCCTGTGTGGTGCATGCTCCCTCAGTGTGGCGAGTCCTAAGTCGAAATGAAATTAAATCAATCATGAATTCAAAATTCCTTGTCACACACAGGCTGTAGAAAGGTGCGTAAAACTTTTGACAGAGGCCTAAAATGAAGTATAAGGAAATTAACTAAATATATCTATATCCGACTAATACTGAAGTTTAGTTCGGTTGTACCTTATTTCTCCAAAATAAGACTTTAAATATCGAGTATACCATTAAATATGTAACACATAGTTATAAATAGATGTAAAGATAATGTAAGTACCGCTCTCAACATATGGATGGTTGGTTGGGTATAGGGTGTGAGTTGAACACGATGTGCAAACACCACTACGTGGTAAGTTCTGGGTCGTTTTATTCTAGTAAAATGGGCGAAGAGTTTCACAGTTAAAATTGCGTAATAATAAATAATAATAAAAATATTTTTTTTTTTTTTTTTTTTTTTTTTAACATTACACTAACGGAAAAAAATTAACATTTAATTTAATTTATTAAATTAAATTACATTAGATTAATTTTATTGAGGTTATTTAAATCTGAAAATAAGCATAAAATACTGATGCGTGCTTATTTTAAAAGTTTAAACTAACTTAAAATATTTTTTAAAAAGGCATTAATTTTTTTTTTTCTTTTTTTTTTTATAACTTTAAGTTGGTTGTACTGATGGAAGATAGAAACCAATTTTTTTTTTTTATATATAACGTTTTTCTTCTTATTACAATACACAAATTTTTCTCAATAAGAAGTTCTGAAAAAAAAAATTGACCCAGTCTATTGTACAGCAAATTTGAAAAAAAATCTATGGAATACATTTTTTTTTCAACATCCACTTTCAGGAACTTAAATCTTACTTATCCAATCTGGTCAACTAGCAAACTTCCTATTAGTATCCAACATAAACCCTATGATAACTAAATATAAGTTTATTTAGTAAATGAAAACAAAATAAAATTTTAAATCGCTTTCGATCTACACTGCAAAAAAAAACTAGTATGTTGTGGCCACCACAAGACTTTCTTCTATATTTACCTATACATATTCAATCAGTAACAATATTTAAAAAAAAAAAAAAAAAAAAGAAAAAAAAAAAAGTAAGATTTTTTTTCTAAGTTTTTTTTTTTTGCTAAAAGTAAAAAAAATCGATAACTTTGTTTTAAATTATCACAGATTTATAGTTCAACCATTCGTTTTAAAGGTATTGACGAGACCTTTCGAAAGATACCCATCTTGAAAATTTATCCCCCCCGGGGGGGTACTTCCACCCCAGGGGGGGAAGCGATGCCCCCCATGCAGAATTTTTTTTTCCTAGTTACATACTACTATTATCAATAATTCATATTAATTTTAGAAACACAAGTTTAAAACAACTCTAATTATGCATATTTAAACGAATTTTTGTCCTATGCTGCCATGTTAAAAATTTAGATAAAATGCTATCACAGCGCCACCTGTTGAGCTATTGATCCCCAAACATAATCAGCACCAGATTATGTCGGGGATCAACTAAATACCAAGTTTGGTTAAATTTCGTTAAAAAAAAAAAAGAAAAAAAAAATTCGATTTTTTTCTGTTTTTTTTCGTTAAAAGTAAAAAAAATCGATAACTTTGTTTTAAATTATCACAGATTTATAGTTCAACCATTCGTTTTAAAGGTATTGACGAGATCTTTCGAAAGATACCCATCTTGAAACTTTGCCCCCCCGGTCGGGTACTTCCCCCTCCCCCGCTGGGGGGGGAACCGATGCCCCCACATGCACAAAAATTTTTTCCCAGTTAACTATTACTATTATCAACGAGACCTTTCGAAAGATACCCATCTTGAAAATTTACTTCCCCAGGGAGGGATTTTCCCCCCTGGGGGGAGAACCGATGCCCCCCCATGCACAAAATTTTTTTCCTAGTTAACGACTACTATTATCAATAACTCATATTAATTTTACAATCGTAAGTTTAAAATAACTCTCATTATGCCCATTTATACGGTATTTTGTCCTATGCTGCCATGTTAAAAATTTGCATAAAATGCGATTACAGCGCCACCTGTTGAGCTATTGATCCCAAAATCTAATCAGCACCAGTTCATGTCAGGGTGCAACTAAATACCAAGTTTGGTTAAATTTCATTCATTGGTTCGTGAGATACAGCGTCCACAAAAAAAATGATACAGACAGACAGACAGACTGACAGACAGACAGACAGACAGACAGACATTTTCTAAAAACTATTGATTCGTGTTCTCCACATCCCAAAACATGTAAATCCATCAAAAAGTGGACTCTATACTTTCTCTATATTACATATAGAAGAAAGTAAAAAAAACGGCAGATTTACAGCATAATATGCTGGCAATATGGGTGCATGGAGGGGGGAAAGTAAAAAAGAAGTTATTTACAGCAGAAACAGCCGTAAAAAAGTCTTTTTTTACAGATGTTTCCTCTGTAAATTGCCTTATTTAACAGCAGAATGTACTGGCAATATGGGTGCCAGCACATTTTGCTGTAAAAGCTTCCGTTTTTTTTTTTTTTTTTTTTTACAGTGTAACGAATTTTGATTTTGTCTCCAGTTTTTCATGTCCCATTTCATTTTTTAGAATTTCAACAGAACTGATTTATAAGGTTCTTTTATATTCGAAGCAGTTCTTTCGGTATAGAATTTGGCTTTAGAATCTGAATTCCAGTGTCATATATATGAGCAATAGTTTGTCTTGTTATTCTACCCTGATAACGGTATTTTTAACTCTATGCAGTATGTGAATTGGAGAAATGTGTTTTTACTTTGGCGTTCTTAATATTCAAGTAATTTTACTTATCTTTATCAGTTAAATAAATGCCAAAACTTTCGTGGTATTTGCCTGATGAGACTCAAAATGCTTTTATTTTATGTTTGTGTGTGTCGTGATAACAGCAGCGAAAAAAATAAATAAATAAAAGATTGACATTTGCATTGATAGAATCATTCATAATTAATTATATATATTTTGGCTGTATAAATTTCTGGTTCGTGTACAGTGAGATAATTAAGTAGTGCTTATTTTTACGGCCTATGCTCAGAATTTCAGTCAAGAACATTACGTAGCATTCAACATAGCGAAATTAATACACATTTTCAAGTGCTTAAAAGCATGTTTACTGTAGATATAGTTATGCATAGACTTGACAATTAATCTATTGGCGCGCGCAAAATGAACTTCGATAATTTTATGTAATACTAGCAGGCTTTGCCCGCTTCGCTGGACATTAAACTTAAATGAGTTGTCAAAATCCCATATCTTTATTAATAACCCAAGTTCTCGCTGTGATTGGTAGAGGTTTTCTCGCTCGCAATGTGAGGAGTCTAGGTCTCCACTGTCTTCGGCACAACTTACCCACTTCTTACTTCCCCTTCCTCAGCGGGTGAGTTCGAAGTTTTGCAAAATCACACTAATGTACATAATGCGTACACTTAATCAATATACAGTCTGGGTCCCCACTGCCTTAGGCACAACTTACCCACTTGTTACTTCCCCTTCCTCAGTGGGTGAGTTCGAAGTTTTGCAAAATCCCACTAACGTACATAATGCGTACACTTAATCAATATCCGCACACCAAAATTCGCCATTCTAAGATAATCCAAAGCGAATTCAAACGGAAAAACATGTTTTTACACATGTTTATTGGGAACGACTTCAGTATAAACCCACAACGATATTTGGCGATTTTTTTTGTTGGCGATTATGGCTAAATCATAAATATAAAAATCATAAATCATATATGATAAATGATAAAATCATAATCTAAATCATAAATCCAAAATAAACAAAATATTAGGCTGCCATATTATATCGCAAACAGTCCAGAACGACATCGTTATCCTTCAAAACAACGCCAAAGAAAAATCGCCAAATTCAGCTGTGGGGTTATACAGAAGTTATACCGTTTATTGCCCTCCGACTCCGAGAAGGGGGGGGGGGAGATTTCGAATTTCGTGAAATCCAGTTACAATAAGTGCCGGATGCAAACAAAAAATTTACGCACCAAATTTCGTGACCACAGAAGTCTTTAATAGAAAATATAAATAAATAAGTACAAAATGCACAGCTTTAGTATGGGAACCCTTTGGTGACTTTAAATATTTTAAGCCATTTTTGCGATGAACTGAATTGGCTATCTCAATTATGCAATCAAAGATCTTGGCGAGAAACGTCCGAGCTACTTCGGTTCCGAATTTCAAATTTTGCCAAAGGGACCCAATACTAAAGCTGTTCCATATCGAATCTAGGTTGAAAACGGAAAAAGGGTAAAATAAATTAGAAATATCAGACCTATATTTATAAATTTGGTACCAAATGAAAGAGGCGATTTTTCTGAATCCAGGGGTGCAAACAGTTTTTCGATGCGACAATTAGATATTAAAAAAATAACTAAAGTATGAAATTTAAGTGGCAACGGAAAAACGGAAAAAGGGGAAAATAAATTAGAAGTATCAGACCTATCGTTACAAATTCAGTACCAAATTAAAGAGATGATTTTTCTGAATCCTGGGGTGTAAACAGTTTTTCGATACGACAATTAGATGTTTTAAAATTAACTAAACTATGAAACTCAGATGGCAAAACTTCATTTAAATCTTTTCATAATTTGTAGTGCGATTCACGCGAATGAAAAAAGTCTTTATCTTAAAAATTTATTTTTGCATTTTATTTTTCCATTCAAAGCGTTTTAGTGAAAAAATATTTATGGCGCATGCGCAGGCGTTTTTTACCCACAATTTAAACACTAATCAGAATTTTGAAAATTTCTATAGATATAATTTTAAGTTGGGTGAAGACCTAAGTTTCTGCCAAGCGCCGTTGAATTCCGTCCAGCCGTTCTCGAGTGATGCCCGGACAAACGTGTTTTAGTCTTTTACCCCCCAGGGGGGAACGGGGGAGAATTTCTGAAAAGTTGATGGATATAATTTTAAGTTGGGTGAATACCTAAATCCCTGCCAAGCGCCGTTGAATTCCGTTCAGCCGTTCTCGAGTGATGCCCGGACAAACGTGTTTTAGTCTTTTACCCCCTAGGGGGAGAACGGGGGGGAATATCTGAAAAGTTGATAGATATAATTTTAAGTTGGGTGAAGACCTAAATTCCTGCCAAGCATCGTTGAATTCCGTCCAGCCGTTCTCAAGTGATGCCCGGACAAAAAAAGCGACATTCGGACACGATGACATACACACAGACACACACACACACACACACAGGCAAAATTTTCTGAAGTCATTTTCGGCTTTCATGGGGTGTGAAACGTGGAGATATCGCAAAATTTTTCGATTCCGACAAATTTACAGACAAAACTCTGATTTTATTAATATAGATATACTAAAAAGTTAGATTGGAAAAACTGCTACATTCACAGAATTTTACATCAAAACTTTTCTATTTCAGTGTTGAATGACGGGAAAATATATATAGTTTTATGTGAGAAAACAGTCCTTATATTTTTTTTTTTCTTTTTTTTTTTTATAACTTTAAGTTGGTTGTACTGATGGAAGATAGAAACCAATTTTATTTTTTTTTTATAACGTTTTTCTTCTTATTACAATACACAAATTTTTCTCAATAAGAAGTTCTGAAAAAAAAAAAAAAATTGACCCAGTCTATTGTACAGCAAATTTGAAAAAAAATCTATGGAATACATTTTTTTTTCAACATCCACTTTCAGGAACTTAAATCTTACTTATCCAATCTGGTCAACTAGCAAACTTCCTATTAGTATCCAACATAAACCCTATGATAACTAAATATAAGTTTATTTAGTAAATGAAAACAAAATAAAATTTTAAATCGCTTTCGATCTACACTGTAAAAAAAACTAGTATGTTGTGGCCACCACAAGACTTTCTTCTATATTTACCTATACATATTCAATCAGTAACAATATTTAAAAAAAAAAAAAAAAAAAAAAAAGAAAAAAAAAAAAGTAAGATTTTTTTTCTAAGTTTTTTTTTTTTTTTTTTTTTTTTTTTGCTAAAAGTAAAAAAAATCGATAACTTTGTTTTAAATTATCACAGATTTATAGTTCAACCATTCGTTTTAAAGGTATTGACGAGACCTTTCGAAAGATACCCATCTTGAAAATTTATCCCCCCCGGGGGGGTACTTCCACCCCAGGGGGGGAAGCGATGCCCCCCCATGCAGAATTTTTTTTTCCTAGTTACATACTACTATTATCAATAATTCATATTAATTTTAGAATCACAAGTTTAAAACAACTCTAATTATGCACATTTAAACGAATTTTTGTCCTATGCTGCCATGTTAAAAATTTAGATAAAATGCTATCACAGCGCCACCTGTTGAGCTATTGATCCCCAAACGTAATCAGCACCAGTTTATGTCGGGGACCAACCAAATACCAAGTTTGGTTAAATTTCGTTAAAAAAAAAAAAAAAAAAAAAATTCGATTTTTTTCTGTTTTTTTTCGTTAAAAGTAAAAAAAATCGATAACTTTGTTTTAAATTATCACAGATTTATAGTTCAACCATTCGTTTTAAAGGTATTGACGAGATCTTTCGAAAGATACCCATCTTGAAACTTTGCCCCCCCGGTCGGGTACTTCCCCCCTCCCCCGCTGGGGGGGGAACCGATGCCCCCACATGCACAAAAATTTTTTCCCAGTTAACTATTACTATTATCAACGAGACCTTTCGAAAGATACCCATCTTGAAAATTTACTTCCCCAGGGAGGGATTTTCCCCCCTGGGGGGAGAACCGATGCCCCCCCATGCACAAAATTTGTTTCCTAGTTAACTACTACTATTATCAATAATTCATATTAATTTTACAATCGTAAGTTTAAAATAACTCTCATTATGCCCATTTATACGGTATTTTGTCCTATGCTGCCATGTTAAAAATTTGCATAAAATGCGATTACAGCGCCACCTGTTGAGCTATTGATCCCAAAATCTAATCAGCACCAGTTCATGTCAGGGTGCAACTAAATACCAAGTTTGGTTAAATTTCATTCATTGGTTCGTGAGATACAGCGTCCACAAAAAAATGATACAGACAGACAGACAGACTGACAGACAGACAGACAGACAGACAGACATTTTCTAAAAACTATTGATTCGTGTTCTCCACATCCCAAAACATGTAAATCCATCAAAAAGTGGACTCTATACTTTCTCTATATGGCAATATGGGTGCATGGAGGGGGGAAAGTAAAAAAGAAGTTATTTACAGCAGAAACAGCCGTAAAAAAGTCTTTTTTTACAGATGTTTCCTCTGTAAATTGCCTTATTTAACAGCAGAATGTACTGGCAATATGGGTGCCAGCACATTTTGCTGTAAAAGCTTCCGTTTTTTTTTTTTTTTTTTTTTTTTTACAGTGTAACGAATTTTGATTTTGTCTCCAGTTTTTCATGTCCCATTTCATTTTTTAGAATTTCAACAGAACTGATTTATAAGGTTCTTTTATATTCGAAGCAGTTCTTTCGGTATAGAATTTGGCTTTAGAATCTGAATTCCAGTGTCATATATATGAGCAATAGTTTGTCTTGTTATTCTACCCTGATAACGGTATTTTTAACTCTATGCAGTATGTGAATTGGAGAAATGTGTTTTTACTTTGGCGTTCTTAATATTCAAGTAATTTTACTTATCTTTATCAGTTAAATAAATGCCAAAACTTTCGTGGTATTTGCCTGATGAGACTCAAAATGCTTTTATTTTATGTTTGTGTGTGTCGTGATAACAGCAGCGAAAAAAATAAATAAATAAAAGATTGACATTTGCATTGATAGAATCATTCATAATTAATTATATATATTTTGGCTGTATAAATTTCTGGTTCGTGTACAGTGAGATAATTAAGTAGTGCTTATTTTTACGGCCTATGCTCAGAATTTCAGTCAAGAACATTACGTAGCATTCAACATAGCGAAATTAATACACATTTTCAAGTGCTTAAAAGCATGTTTACTGTAGATATAGTTATGCATAGACTTGACAATTAATCTATTGGCGCGCGCAAAATGAACTTCGATAATTTCATGTAATATATACTAAAAAGTTAGATTGGAAAAACTGCTACATTCACAGAATTTTACATCAAAACTTTTCTATTTCAGTCTTGATTGACGGGAAAATATATATAGTTTTATGTGAGAAAACAGTCCTTATATTTTTTTCTAGTCTTAAAATGTTCACTACCATTCAAGTATAATATATCATCATAGAATAAATGCTTATGTATTAATAACTTATAAATAAAAATATTTAAGTAATAATTTATATATTTTTTTTCTTTAATTTATTGTTTCAAAGAAAGAGGATTTTTTGTATTTAAATATCAAATGGCAAAAATCTGTATTCCAAACATAACTTTATATTTTTTTTCTAAATACATAAATGTTCAAAGAGTATTACAAATATAGTGATCATTTATTATAAACAAAATTATTTTTAAAAAAATTCTTATTTACGTGAAAACATTTTTTTTCTGTCTTTAATTTTCATACCAGTAATAGTACTTTAATCGAAATTCATACTTTCAAAATATTTAGTTTTTATGATTATAAAATCTTTAGAAACAACAATTATGACTAACTTTCAAGGAAATTCTCTAGCTACCTGTTTCGTTTACCAAATCTCATTTTCTTTCCTCTTTCTTAATAAGTAATTCCATTTCAAATTAGTATTTCGATTTGAAACTTTTCTTGGCAGATCGAAATTACCGCAAGATACTTGTTATCTAAAAGTAATTTTCTGGTTATATTGTAGGAAGAAGTTTATCAAGAAATACAAATTGTATTATTGTGGAAGTTATTTCTGAAGTTAATGGTAAATGTAAAAGTTAAATCGAATTTTTTTTAAACATATCTTCCAATTAGTACCATTTTTAATACAAACACTTTTTATGAAATATTTTATAAATTTTTGTAGTTTTCTATAGTTAAATATAAAAGAAAATCATACACAGCAAATGTGGAATTAAAAATATGTACTTTGCAGTTTTAGTTTTACTTTTCATATTTTATATCACACAAAAACATTTGTAGCGATTCGTCTTCATACATTGTTATTAAAAAGTATCCAAATTACTGCGTTCACTTGTTCTCATTGTAATAATTATTTGTAGTGTAAATGCAAGGATTTGTTTTTGATAATGCATTTCTTATTTGTTCACCCCGGGAACACTGTGGTTTAACAATGTAAGGTACATTTTCCTGGGAAAAGAAAACAACAAATAGAATTTCCATCTCAAACCGCTAATTTTAATTTTTATGAAAATCGTTCGAGAAATTACCAAGGAGACCTAGTTGTTTATATATATATTTTTTTTTTCAGAATGGTTTACCAGTGACTGCTAATTTTCCTGTAGAAAATAAGTCAAGTCAGTGTGTCATCTCAAAAAGCATCCAATACATTCTTTTCTCGAAATTGTTCCAGTGATTTTTTTAGAAAATCAAGATTCTAAATCAAGTGTCTTAAAAACGTTTTGCACAAATAAAAAAATTAATATCATTTTGTGATTTTTTTTTTTTTTTTTTTTTTTTTTGTTTATAAAAGTGTTTTATTTAAAATTTAATCTAACCAATATGTGTTTTTCAGTTTTCTAAGACTATATATATATATAATTATTATATATATATATATATAATAATTTTTACGTGTGCAAACGTGCTTCTTTTGAAATTTAATCTAATCAACACTTGTTTTTGTCTTTTTTGCTCTCAAAATACCCTGAGATTTTTCCCTACAAGTGAATTTTTCTAAGTTACACACACGTATTCCAGTTATTTAACACTTAACTACACGCGCTGGTGTAAAAAATACACCATTTATAGTAAACATTATATAAATGACTTTCGGATTCCTATCCCAACGCTGCGTGCACATCTAGCCTATCATTGACGTATTTATTCAAAGATTTTTTATTAGTTTTTATAAAAGGTTTTTATAATTAAAACTTATATAGTCGGCAGCAAACGTATCCGAGCACTAGCCAATAATTCTTATATCAAAAAAGTACACTAACACTATTTTGTTAAATACATTTTTGTTGAACCGTGTTCGTAGACTGACTAGGAACATGGCTCGACAAGGATTTATTTAACAAAGCAGTATTATGTGTACTTTTTTTAGATAGGGATTATTGCTAGTGCTCGGATACTTTTGCTGCCAACTGTAGCATACAAATATGGTCTTATTTAATTTATTTTCTCTAACAAAACATCTTCTCCGAGAAGCATCCTCATGATGTCCTGTGGATAAAAGCGAAATCCTATGGACCTCTTCAGGATGTTCTGTGAACAAGTGTTTTGTTAGGGTTTATTTGATATTTTGGTGGTGTACAAAATACACCACGCGCGTACTTGTGTTAAAATATTAATCGCGTGTAGTTAAAGGTTAAACAAGTTTAGTTTTCTCATTAGTAAATATTATATTTTGCCTTCTCGGAAGTTGAGTTTACCCTCAACGTGTACGTTCATATATATGTATATATATATATATATAATTAGATAGATAGATATATAGATAGATTGGTGATTGCATGGACTTGTAAACTATACTAAGAAAAAAAAAATACGGCCTACATCTAGAACGAATAAGATATCATTTTCTGAAAAATTAAACTAGTAATACATAGATTTCCAAGATATGCATATAAAGTAAAGAAATAACTTTGATTGATGAAATAATTGAGGATTTCTAGTCTATACTTTTCTAGGTGAAACAATATTATGAATAATATGGAAATTACGAATTCTTTATATTGCAATAAATTCTCGTTTAATTTTCTGGAATTGGGTCATAAACCAAGATTATAGTTACTTAATCTCGCCTCTTGAGATCGGAGATTTTTAATTACATTTGATCTCACAATAATATAGGAAAACGATCTAGAATTCTTATAGGATTTTTGAAAATTCGCAAGCAAAGTAAACTAGATATTATAAGGATGACATGCAACTATATTTACTGGAGACACAATTTAGTTTCTAAATGTCAGTTACAGATTTTTTTTCTCAATGTAATTACTAATTCTCTGCCTTCCATTAGCTGCATAAACTATGCTTTTAAACATTGTAATAATGCATGGTAAATATTTTATGTTGAATGGAGTGAACCACATTGAAATACTCTTAATGAAAATCTCTTCATGCGACGTAAAAATGTGAATTTTTTTGCGTAAATCTATTAACAAGTCACATAATTATATACCAATAAAAAACTATACAACGTATTGTATATAAATCATATGTATATGTAACCAGTTTGATATTATATGGATAATTACATAACACTATCGCAATTATTTTGTGGTACTATGTATTAACATCATTTTCGACAGAAAACATTTTTTTAAACATTTTAATAATATACATTAAATCTATTATTTTCATTGCAGTATAACCATGTAAAAATTCTTTTAAACGGAATTCTGTTCATAAGCTATAATGTTAAGAAAAGTTTTATGTAAACCAATCATAAAATATGAAAACACCATGAAACACACACATAATTCAGCATGGCTCATGTATACCAATTTTTAAACGAATCGGGTAGTTCTTATACCACAAACGCTATTGTCACAAATTCTATCCGTTAGCTGTAATGATAAGTGAAATTTTGGTAAGCCCCTCTACAAGAACTACTAATACAATATGCACTAAAAATATACAGCTACTTCTGTATGGAGCATGAACATGTGAGCCAATTTTAATGTCAATTGGATGTATTTTACAACCGCTATCGCCTTACACATAACATACTAACCATAAAACATCTACTCCTCCACACACACACTTGCATAGACATAAAAAACTTCATGAGTTTCAACTCGGAGCAGGGCCTGACTATCGCACGGGCACCCGCGGCTCGTGCCATGGGCACAAAATTTCTGATGGGCATATAACTTTACCAATGATTAAAATATATAGTCTGAATTTCCTTCCTTCCTAATTCAATTGTGTTCCACTTACATTAATAAAATTAGGCTGACTGAAGGTAATTTTTTTTTTTTTTTTGTCATTGCCTCCCAAAACAGGCATAGATTAATTTTTTGACGAAATAAAATTTTTTGGTCTGCTTTTTGGCCTGCTAAAAACTAACTTCTGTAAGTTAATAATTGGCTTTTTTTTTTTTTTTTTTTTTGGGGGGGGGGAGTCAGTCTGGCTCTTCTGAAGGGGGCATTAAAATTTTAAAGTGACCTGGGCAAAAAAATTTGTTAGTCGAGCACTGACTCGGAGGCCTCCACTGACGTCTAACAAGTAACCAGACAGCACAGAATAGCTTATAATATTTATCATTTAATCCAGAGTTTTGTTAGTTCCTGCCTTTTTTTCGCCCCATTTTGATTGTACAGAAATTTTATCCAACATGCAATTACAATACATTAAGAAATAAATTCCCTTTATAAATAGCGGTTTGAAAATAGCGAGTACTAATGATACCCAGTACTAAATTCGAAATGTACCAGGTATTGTAGAACTAGATTAGACGATTTTGAAATAGATTATTTTCAAAATTAATTATTTTTGTTTCAAATTAATAACTTCTCGTAAAATATTTTAATAACTTGTATTTATTTAAGAAATTTATCTATATTTTTTAAATTGTGAAACTTCAATAGAATTCAAAATTGCTTTTGGGAATAGTAAGTATATTCAATATTTAGAATAATATATATATATATATATTATTCATTAAGTTTAACTTATCTGTTATATACTGTAAAAAAAAAAGAAAAAAGATTTATCAAACAAAATTTGATTAATTTTTATACTAAGAATTCATAATCATTTAATCTAACAAATTAAACTTAATTTTTTGAAGTACATATAAGTTTATAAAACGTAAATTCAAATTAATTTAGTTTCTTGTAAGTTTAACTGTTTGTTTAAATCCCGAATTATTATATTACAATGCTTTTAATTTAATTTAGTAGTATTTTATCTAAATATTAAAATAATTTATCAAATGTTAAACATTGAAATATTTTCAATATTAAAAAATTACCTTCAAATACTTTAATTACCACAATATTTCTTTAATATTAAACGTAAATGTATAATAATAATAATAATAATAATAATAATAATAATAATAAAAAAAAAAAAAAAAACAAGGCTAAAAAATGGAAGTTTAAAATTATGTGCGAATTTCCCGATAGATTCAGTAAATTTACTTACCTTAATTATATTTGATTGTTGTAGCTATATTACCTGCAGTTATTTCTTTCAATCTAATCATTTTCGTATATTATACTATAGATTTTTATATTTTAATTTAAATATGTAAATAATCTATGAAAATTTAGATTTGAAGATTTTTTATTTTTATTTTTACTTTTTTTCCCCCAAAAAACTTTTAATAGCAAATTATATAATTTGCTATTAAAAGTTTGCAGGGACTAGAATATATAGTATGAAAAGCGACTAGCAAATCTGTGCCCTAAAGATTAAGCCACTCACGTCAGATCGAGTTTATTGTTTGAAAAACCGAAACTAATGTATTTATAAATTATTTAAGTGCTTATATCACGTGGTTGAGCCGACAAAACTGGGAAAAACAATAAACTCTTACGCAATGTTTACGATTTGAGATAAAATTCAATCGCAGCTTTATCTTATTTTTTTAGCATTCGGTTATAACGCTTGACACACTGTATATTTCAGGCGTTGTAGCGTGACAATAGCGTGACTAAAAGAAAAAAAAAACACTCACCTACTCACTCATATAAAGTATAATTTTATTTGATATTTTACTGCTGAATCTATCTGATTTTTTTTTCTTATAAACAGTCTTTTTTAATAATCGATTTTGATTGAAATTAATTAATTAGAAATACGTATTTACTTTTCTCTAAAATCCTCTTATTTCATAGCTGACTAGAATGAGAAAAACTAGATATAAAAGCAACATGTTTATCAAGAGTTATGTTCTAATATTAAAACCTAAAAAAACTACTACGTCAGAAACGCCAAAGAAAAATATTGGAAATGCATACAGCTGTTTCGATAGCCTAAAGCGTGCCGTCTTCAGTGAAAAAGGATTCTGAATCAGGAGAAGTACTCGTATATATACGAGAGGGTCCGGATTTAGTTCAACCAATAGGATTACGGGAAAGTTGGGGAGAGTGGCCAATAGGAATTTAGGAAAGTTAGCTGTGTAAACAGTAGAAAAATTAAGAAAATGTGGACTGAATATAAAATTTCTAACAGTCAGACAAATAGGGATAGCGAAATCACAATTTACAAGGTTTTTAAAATTTTTATAAATATGAAAAGCTTCAAAGAAATCTAGTTCATGAATAGATTTAGGTCTGCAAATTATTTTAGCTGAATCAAATTTAAAATTATGATTTTCCTCCCAGCAATGTTTAGAAATAGCCGATTTATTGGTTTCTTGTTTGCGGACGTAATTCACATGTTCTTTTAGACGAAATTTAAGACAGCGTTTAGTTTGGCCAATATATGATAAACCACATTGACAGGAAATACTATAAATACCCCAAGAATTATGCATATCAATGGGATCTTTTAACTGAGAAAAGGTGAGTTTATTGGGAGGCGAAAATATTATTTTAAAATCATATTGTTTGAAATTTTTAGCTATGGTATGACTGGATTTAGGAAAATAGGGCAAGACAATACTGATATTAGAAGAGACTGAGTTAGTAGACGAAATACGAGGGAGTTGTAATTTTTGGATAGCTTTGTCTATAATGGAAGGGTCATAACCTCTGTCAATTGCAATGGCTTTCAGGTATTTAGTTTCAGATTTTAATAAAATAGATTTTAACAAATATTAAGTGCACGGTTTACAAAAGTATAGAAAGCAGCCATTTTTTGGTTAGGTGGGTGACACGAACGCGCATGGGGGGGGGGGGAGGGAGACAGCAAAATTTTTTCGATAGACGGTGGTTGAAAATCCATTAACAGTGCGAGAGACGAGGGTATCAAGATATGGAAGGGAGCCATTATTTTCTATTTCATATGTAAATTGGATATTACTGTCAATTGAATTTAAAGTTTCTAAGACATGGTCAATATTGAGATGAGATATGTCGATAAGCGTGAAGGTGTCGTAGACGTAACGGGTTCAAAAAGGAAAATAAATTTTCTTTAAAAGCTTGCTTTCGAAATAGTGCATGTAAATATCTGCGAGAATTGGGGAGAGAGGAGAGCCCATGGCTAAACCTTCAGACTGACGATAGAATTTATTTTGAAAAAAAAAAGTGGTTTGTGATAAACAAATGCGGGTAAGAGAGATTAATTCTTGTATTTCAAAATATGTGAAATGAAACTCTTTTAATCTATTTTCGAGACAGCAGAGGGCGCCACTTATTGGAACATTAGTGAAAAGAGATTTTACATCAAAAGAAACCATAGTGAGATTAGTGAGAGGGCAGTTTTGAATGTTTTTTGCAAATTTTATGGAATTCTTAACAGTATAACTATTAGCAGCAAGAAGGGGGGCAAAAAATTGTGGTGAGAAATTTAGCTAAATTATAGGAAGCAGTACCAATATTAGAGACTATGGGACGAAATGGAATATTGGGTTTGTGAACTTTCGGTAAAGCATAAAATCTGGCACAATTAGCAGTAGAAGGGACAACGCCAAGTCTCCTGTTATTATATGTTCTAATATATTCACATATTTATGTAATTTGAAGGAATAAATTTCAGGCCTGGATGAAATATCCTCCATGAAAGCCTTTTAATAGGGTTCGACCAGTATTTATACCAGAACTTAATAATTAAAGCTATTAATGTATTAAATTAGAATAGTTCTTTCACGAACTACTGAACAACTACAGTCATATCAACTTATTATTATTTTTTTTTTTTCGTGACTACACAATGACATGTATAATTAGCTGTTTTAATGTATTTTACGTTGTTATATTAAATGAATCTAAACGTCGTCATATTAAAAACAATTATCATACAATATATATATATATATATATATATGTGTGTATATATGTATATATTCAAACAAGGCAAAAAACAATAAATCATATCAAACACTAAATTTATAAACAACGAGAGGCATAATCCAATGTATTAGAAATGTATATGATTTGTTACTCATTGCTTTCCAACTTACAGGCTAAATAGCAACTATAGCAACATATTATGTATAAAAGAAAACGTATTTAGAGTGAAAAGTCTTTATATATGTGAAGTATTTTTCATTAATAATAGTATTTTTCATCAATTCATAATTGCTTATTATATGAAAGCGATTTCATTATAACGTGCTTTAAAGAAAAGTTGTTTTGAATAAAAACGGAGAATTGTTATAATATTTAGAGAAAAATATATAATCTTAAGGTTTAATACTTACAATGTGAAAGATAATAGTTCACGAAGAAATATTAGATTACAAGTAAAAATGTTTTTATCTTATATTATCCGGTTGCTTCTAAATTAAGGCATATGAAGGATATAAGTAATTTTTTCAATTTTCTTCCTCCTCAAAACTCTAATCGTTTCTAAAATTATTCTACAATTTTAGTGTCTGATCATAGCCTCCTAAACTAGATGCCTGTCACGTGACTCGGAAACTTGGCAACAGTTCAAGCGGTAGACAGGGCCACCTGGTACAGATTGCGCGACTTTTTTACTCAACTGTTACAATAATTTTAAGAAGTGATATATGATATATATATATAATCGACGTTTCTTCGATAGTATTCGTCTTTTATGTATATCAAATCCCACCTTTTGAATGAAAATGTCGCACAATCTGTACCAGGTGGCGCTGTCTACCATTTAAACTGTTGCCAAGTTTCGAGCCACGCGACAGTCATCTATAATCTGTCTGATAATCTATTTCTTTATTTTTTTTTCTTATTTTTATACACCAAAAATAAAAAAATACGCTAAAATGGCACAGCATTGATAAATATATTTATGTAAAACAAAATTGATATATTTCATAAAATTATTTAAAATTTTACAAAACTATACACAAAATAATAAAAAGAAAATGCTCATTTAATTTAAGTAATTAAGTAAAATTAAATAAACCGTTTGTAATGAATTAAAATAAAGGATTTTTAATTTAGATTTTCCCATAAAGTGTTTATTAATTCCTTATACTCTCTGGGATAATCAAAATTGTTATTATTAGAAAAATTTTCAGCCTATCTGATTTACAGATTTCCCACGCTGTATAGGGTTTCAACAAATGAATGATCGGATTTATTTATTTATTTTCAACTATTACACATATTACTTTCGGTGATAACAAGTGAGTGAAATTAACCCGTTAACGCCCGAATTAATTTTTCAAAATATTATTAGCTGATTATTTCTCTTCTAAATTAATATAGACAAATGACAGTAAAATATATTAACTTAAACAATTCTTCTGATATTAAAACCCGAATAAACTACTACGTCAGAAACGCCAAAGAAAAATATTGGAAATGCAAACAGCTGTTTCGGCAGTCTTAAGCATGCCGTCTTCAGTGCATGACGTAGTAGTTTATTCGGGTTTTAATATTCCAGCGCCAAGTCTCCTGTTATTAATTCTTCCGATAGTTTTAAATTTAAAGATTATCCTCGTTTATTGACGTTTAGTGTTCTAGCGAGAAACTTTGAGATAGAAAAACTTTGAGATAACAGACTAATTTTCTATTATATGTTGACAAAGATCTCGAAAGTAAAGTATTACAATATATATTTTTATACAACTTGACTTAAGTTAGTGTACCTCACAAAAAGCAAATATAGGTGCGGCGAATGAAAAAATCATAAAATGACTATCCAAATTATGAAATAATAATTAATAGTAGGCACATAAAACTTTCAGGGATCATTTGGAGTGACGCTATAAACTGTCACCATAAAGCAGAAATAATTCCAAGAAACCACAAAAAATATACGTGCCAATTTATTAGGTGTCCTCAAATGAGGACACTGGGCGATAACGGGTTAAAGCGAATTGGCACGTTTGACTTGTCACTACTGAAGGTTTCTTATAAAATTTTATATTTTCATTTAATGTTTATAAATTGGGTGATTTTAATTAAAGTTACGATTTCATATTTTACCAGAGCAATCGTGAGGCAATGAATTTTTGTTTGGGGGAAGAAAAAAGATAGTTCCAACATTTTCCTATAGATGGCGCTTTTAGGGTAATGTCAGAGGAAACGCCTAAATGGACTCATTAACCACAGGAATGTTGTTAGCAACACAATGGAACAGCAAGAAATTAAGGACTTCAAGGGTTTACTACAATGTTTTAGCAAAAAGACAAAAGTACGTGTTTGCAGCGGAAACAATCATAGTGAAAAGAGAAAAAGAGGAGCTTCATAAAACAAATACTTTACGGATAATTAACGGCACATTTTAGAACTATTTTATTTATTTATTTATTATTTTTATTTGCCAAACAAAGTTTCATTGCCTCACGATTGCTCTGGTAAAATATCAAATCGCTCTTATGGGTAGTTTTGAAATTATATCGATTTGAAATCGTAACTTTAATTATAATCCCCTTCTATGTTAGGTTCTGCTCAATAGAATATATGTCAGGTAACAGCTCTTACGGTTTTTGATATTTATAAACATATAAATATTGAATTATGCATATTAACCCATTTTTCGCTGGTTTTGCGTACACGCAACACCAGATATAATTGCGTTTAACAGTTAACTAAAAATATATTTTATATTAAGTATTGTTTTGAAGAAAGGAAAGGATAGATGTTTCTTTTATTACAAAAAAAAAAAAAAAAAAAAAATATCAGAAAAATAATTTATATTAAAAAATAAATTTCAAACTTGAAGTACTAATCAATCCAAAACTTTTGAAAACCTTCATATTTGAATACGTTTACATAATTTGTAAAAAAAAAAAAAAAAAAAAAAAAAAAAAAAAGTTTCATAATAAAATAATCACTTTTGAATTTTAGTTTTTGCTGTTTTATGCTCCCTCAAGGAAATTTCCGTAAACATTTATTTGTATTCATTCCATACTCTTATTCCACTGAAGTTGTACAAATACAACACCCTGTATTTAGTAAGATAAGACTAATTTTAATAATTTTATTTTAAATTATTGTTGTATATGATCAAAATAATGAGTATTACTGTTTGTATTTAGAAAAAAATCACTATTTTATAGTTTTGGCGGTTAATGGGTTAAATGTAAACATAAGCTTTTATATGAAACCTTCTTCAATGGTGCCGTGTAAGGTGCCAAGTGCCTTTGATGAAAAAAATATCTCAAATTCTTATTTCATTTTCAATTAAAAATGTTGGATAGGTGACCCTTTTGTTATATGACCAATATCTAATCAGAAATCAACCTCGTTCTACACACTTTGTGCTTTATCATTCGCAATTTTTCTAATGCTTTACATATAAGTTTGTTAAGTTATTGCAGTGATTTCGGCATCGGAGGTTCATAAAGAGTGATTTTGATTTATCCCTTGCAATTTCTAATGCACTGAACCCCTTCTCTGTCATTAGATTCTATGCATGTGCTGCTATCTTTTGATCAATGCTGGAAAAAAAATCTTGCTGTATGTTCATTAATTTACTGTATCACTAATTGTAATGTATGTAAAAAAGAGCTTCGAATACATAATGTTTTTAAGTTTGTTCATTCATTTGTGCTAAATTTGTATTTCACTATAAATTGGTAAGATTTCAATGGACTAAAAAAATGTTATTGGTGTCGATTGATTCGTGTTTTATTTTCAAAATGATGTATGTAATATTTTAATTAGATTGCAAAGTTATGTAAATAAACATTACTCTCTTAAAATGGAAGAATGAAAATAACTCAACTTGAGGGAAGTTTCCTTATTTGCCTAGAGGAAACGCGCCCTCTCATTTTGAGTTGAATTCAAGAAATTGAATACGAAGACATAATGCAAGGGCCTTCCGTGGCCGAGTGGTTATGTCACAAACTGCTAATCGCCTTCGAACGAAGGAGAGCGGATCGATTCTCACACTGGCCCTGGGTGTATAGAGTTTTTAAGATGACCTCAAAGCCTCAAGTGTCGTCTGCTCAAACCTTAACTGTAGGGCACACAATAGTACGTGTAGATACCTTTCTTTTATCTCTATACAAAAAACTTCTTTCAATCAACCGCACTGGAATTGGTTGTACGCTTGAAAACTTTTATATGCATTGAAATCACTACTAGTGTAAGCAGATGTCGTATAGACAAAATATTTTCCAACAGATCACAAATTGACTGGAGGAAACAGTTGATCGCTGTTAACAGTTACTAATGAATATGGATCTACATTATTAATTAGTTTATTTTCTGAGTATATCTGTTTTTGTTTGATCATTAAGAGTTTCGATATATTTCGCCGTATTAAAAGACGAATATTTGTTCTTTGATAGCGTTACTAAGGCCGTTGCCAAGGGTTTGGTCACGTGACTGAAAATACTCTATTTTCATTTCTCCGTATCCGCAATTTTAATGAAATGCTCGCCCTCTGGTGGGCTAAGGTGAAATTATCACACCACTGCATATCCTCATATTATGCAATCGGCTTTCCATGATGAAATGGCGGAGAAAGAATAATAATTACACGTGCCTGTTATATTTACTAACAACTGCAGTGTTCAGAGAGCGCCATCTATCGATCATTACAAACGCGGATTGTAATTCTGTCATGTGCTATCTGTAATTATCTGACGAAGATTTACAAGCGGACTACGAGTCAAGCAAACAAAGCTGATGTATATGTGTTATAAATAAACATAATGCACTCAAACTTCATTTATTTATTGTATTTGAATAATTATTTTATTAATGATTTTAATACAAGGGACTTTATAAACTGGATTACTTTACAATGGCGTTGCCCGTTGCGTTTGCGTATGCTCACTAAAGAAATGCGTCGCAGTTAGAGCGTTGTTGCTACTTATAAGTGTTCGAATTAGCAGAAATAACTCAAGTATCAATAACATCGACAACTCAAGTTCGCTTAAATAAAAAGCTAGTAATTAACTCAAAGAATTGCGTTTTTAACTCAAGTCGATTAAAAATAAATAAATAAATAAAAACTCCTTCTTGACATGGTGAATTAACTCATTTATTTTTAGAGAGTAATTTTGCTCGATAGTACGCAGGTGGCAATTTTATTTTATTAAATAAGTTTAGAATGTATTATTATACCTTAATCATACCATTATGAAAACAACTACCCATATACGGCTTAACATATTTTGCATTGAAGTTGATTTGTGATATTACTTATTAGTTTTTTTGTCCCACGGAAACAAAAGTTCAGTCCCTTATTGCTCTTCTAAATAGAAAGAAGAGACATCACCATATGCAGAAATACACGTAATAAGATTTTTTTTTTTAATGAATTACTTACATGTTAAAATTTTATTTTTAACCTATTTTTAAGTCTGCATGTAAAAGGTTATTTTCCTATAATCAGAAAAAAAAATATATAACGCGCAATTTTTGTACAACCTTGTGTTGTACACATTATATAAAGCTTTATTCTACAAAGAATTTGCCATAAAAACTGTTTAAATAATGCAAAAATTGAATATATATATTTTTTTTTCTTTTCTCTCTCTCTGCTTTTTTTTTTTTTTTTTTTTTTTTTTTAAGTAAAACTAATAAATTAACGGTTTGCAGAATTTTAATTTGATAGTCTATTTTAAAACTCCATTTATTTGAATAAAATAAAATTGTTTAATTTTAATTATCGCAGTCACTGGATATATTGCATTTGAATTTTTTGAGATAAATGTCCCGCATTGTTTGGCAGAGGCTCTTCCCACTCGCAACGTGATATGTACGGGTCCACACTGCCTTGGGCAGCAACGTACCCCCTTCTTACTTCCCCTTCCCCAGCGGGTAAGATCTAAGTTTTGTGAAATCCCACCAAAGTATATAATGCGTACACTTAACCAACATCCATACACTAAAATTTGCTATTCAAAAATAATTTAAAGCGAATTCAAACGGGAAAACATGCTTTTACACGTGTTTATTGCCCCCTGACTCCAGGGAGGAGTTAGGCGAATTTTCGTAAAATCCCGTTGCAATAAGTGTCGGATACATATAAACAATTTACGTACTAAATTTATGAACGCAGATCCCATAGATTCCCCAAAAAAACAATTTAGCCCTAAAAGGCAGTCTTGAATTCGCTCCTTCGTAACGCCCCCTTCGAAACGCTCCTTCGTAACGGTATAATTCTAAGTTGGGTTAAGATCTAAATTATTATCAAGCGCCGTTGAATTACGTCCAGCCGTTCTTATGTGATACCCGGACAAATATAGCGTTACAGACATACAGACACGATGACACACACACACACACAGACAAAATTTTCTGAAGTCATTTTTGACTTTCATGGTGTGTGAAACTTGAAGATATCGCAAATTTTTTTTTATTCTGACAAATTCACAACCAAAAGTCGGATTTTATTAATATGAATTACTTTTTCCGAATTGAATTTTTTATATCTTTATTATTTTCTAGTACAGGTAGTTTTTTTTTTCACTCATTTTAAAAGATATATTTTAATTGAATAACTCAGAATAAATATACATGAAAGTAATTATATTTCATTAACCCTTTATATACTGCATTATGATGTACTGCAATTTTTTTCGTGCAAAAATTTTTTTTTGTAACTACATCAAAAATTATGGGATATACATAAATAAAATACTCATCTTTGGGAAATTTAATCCGTTAGAGCTAATTAATTAAATTGGTACTTTAAAGTACCGTCAGAACACAGAGGGCTAAAATAGTCTCATAATACAAAAAGACCGTATGACTTTTTTCAACGCAGTTTTAACGCTTAAAAGTGTTAATAACGAGTGAACACTAATATGTTACAGCACAAAAAAATTTATTTTTGAAAATTATAACTTTTTTTTTTTTTTTTTTTTTTAATTTACTTACTTTTTTTACACATAAAAACTGGTTTTACACAAACTTAAATTTGATGATATTCAAAGAAACAATTTTTCTTTTCATTAATACGCAAAAATACATTACACGTTGCGCATTTTGAGTGAGGTTTCGATTGAATGTTTTTTAAAGCACAAAATTCACAACAACCCCGATTTGAAACAAAAGTTGGCCAATGGCATCCACGATTTTCTAAGCGAATATCTTTACAAACAGACATGTTCCCTTTCCTCCTCTTATATGCACAGAAAACTTGCTCATTGCTATTAGATTTGGGTCTTCCTTTTCGTTTAGGATCTGATTTTGATTTTGTAAGCAGTCCTTTGGTTGTGCAACGCCTATATTCCAAAGAAGATATGTTTTCTTGCTACTCTTTATATGCTATATATGCAGCTAAATGTTCAAATGTGGTATCCACAAACTCAGATTTTTATGGGTAAAATGGGAACTTCAGTCTGGACATCTCTTTTTTCCATTGCCTATTCACTCTTGATTTACTGCATCCTGGGGTAGGAAGCACTGTATTTTCTAAACATCAGCTACTGCACCATGGGTCTTGTTCAGTCTCTTCATCGTCTTCTTCAGAATCCGACGAAAATTCTAGCAGATTATTTGCTGGGACTTCTTCATCTGAAGAATCATCTGTTAGTGCACAACTGCTTTCAGATGGTAGGCTCTGTAATAAATACAAAGCCTCTTGAAGTCTGAGCTTAATTTTTCCAGACATTACCCAAGTAGCACCAGAACGTTCTCTGAACGTCAAATAACGGTTGCAATAGTTCAAACACCGTGTTTCGTGTCACAAAAACGTTCTACTCGACGTTCAAAAATAGTATCATTTGGAACGTTCTAAAAAGGTGTGTTTTGTACCATCCATAATACGTGCAATTAAAGTTTTATGAAAAACGTTAAATAGTTCACCGTCATAACACGTTCTGTTTCAGTGAACTATAATGAATATTATAAAGCGATTCATTTCCACTTATAATGTATAAAAAAATTTGAAAAAAAAAAAAAAATGAACTTGAATTTCTTGATACGTTTAAAAATAATATTAGTTGGAAAATAAAAGAGATGAGGTGGACTGGTTTTTTAACATAATTTTAAATTTTGTTTATCTGATATTTGCAATAAAATTTCTGTTTTATATTCTTGAATGATGTAAAACTAATTTTCAGATAATTTTTGAGTTGTATTATTTTTTTGTTTCATAAAATGTTAATATTAAATATAATATTAATATAAAAATTTATAATTGAATAATATTGTTTAAAAAGTCTCGCAAGTGCATAAAAACGGCTCTGTGGATTTTCTTCTGACTCGTCATTCTAACTTCCATCTAGACGTCCATTTGTATGTGATTTTAGGTTTACGATAACGCGGTTAATTTACCAAATTTAGGTAAAACCGTAAGCGAGAATAAAATTCTATCTCAAAGACGGCTCTAATGATTTTCTTCAAATTTGCAACATATCCCAATTTTTACATGTTTTTTCGTTCGTAATTTCTAGTTACTACTGGAAAATTGTTAGGCATCAGGATTAGGTAGGTCAGAAATTGGTGTTTAAAAAATAGTTTTATCGATTTCTTTAAATTCGATATATAAACTTTATTTGTGTGTTTTTAACGCCGTATGTATAGCTGCCAATTTGTACTTCTTCTTTTTTTTTTTTTTTTTTTGACCGGAAATATTTTATAGGAATTTTTCATACATTTCCTATAATGTTTTAATGATTAAATAAGGTGAAAATTTTTACTCAGAGAAAATGGTGTAAATAAAAAAAAAGAGAGAGAGAGAGAGAGAGAGAGAGAGAAAACGAGAAGTTGTTAGATATACGTATATATTAGATTGCTCTTAAGTCTTAAGTTAGGACAATTTGTTCAAAAATTGTTAGATGTTTAATGCCTATCAATTTTATGTCTCTTGACCACACTATATCCAAAAGCAGTATATAATGTGTGTAGTTGTGGGTAATTGAAGTCGGATTGTTGTTACACAATAGATTTATTATTATTATTATTTAAATTATTTTTAAAAAATTGACACTATGATTTTTTTTTCTCACTACATTATTTTTGCTCATAAAAAATCAGAAAAAATAGTTTGATGTAATTATATATATATATTATATATTTAATTCTGAAATATTTTGTGATTTAAAAGTTGTTCAAGTATCGAGATACATGTTAAATATTATATATTACTTGTATCTACAAATTAATTATTCATTATTTTTTTTAGATTTACTATTGTTTTAAATGTACATAAAAACCTTAATATATATACTTTATATATATATATATATATATATATATATATAACGGTTTAATTTTTGAATGTATAAATCCTTGCTTTTAAAAGGAAGCTTGAGTTGAATAAATATAATACTATTTGCATTATCAGCAGCCACAAACATCTGCGTATGCTATGCGGATGGCAGTGGTTTATAACTTAGGCGTGTGTTTCGCTCTTTGTGGCGATTTTCTCCTTTGTTTTTACATAATTACATTGTTAATGATATAAAAGAATTAAAGCCTCCCCCATTTTTTTTTATTATAACTGTTTATTTGGATGCCTATTTAAAAAACGCATAGGAACATGCAAATGCACATTGACAATTTTCCAATGAATCCACATATTTTTTGTGGCTCTTTAAATGAATTATTACTGTTAATCTTGCTATTTTCATTTATTTAATCAGGAATATGTATATTAAATTCGCTATGATTACTGTAGCATAAAAACGCTGAAATTTAATTAATTAAAATGCCTCTTTTTAGACCAATGTTTATTCGAATTATTTTTTATTTTTATACACAAATTAGTTGTATCAGGTGCAAGATTTTTTGTAAGAAATATTTTATACTTTAGCTATAGAACCTGAATGATACATATTGATTTCAAAGATTATTTAAATTATTTATGGAAATGTGAACGCAGGCAGACGAACAAAGATTATTAATTAATCTTAACTTTATTTGAAATTTTGAAAAATGCATAACTCAACTGAAAATGCATTTCTAGCATTTTCCATTACACCTCTTTGTGGCCAAATATGCAAATCGTTGCTAACAGTAGCATATTCTATAGAGAAAATGCTTTTGTGAATTTAAATAATATATGTTTATTCCGTTTGTTTTTGTGCTGATTCAAAATATTATAATACGCTTTAAATAAATAATCGTCATAGACTGTAATGTATCCGAATTCTTTTTGCAAATCCTTGTATTAAAAAAAAAAAAAAAAAAAAAAAAAAAAACTGTGCTTTCATACTATTTTCAATAAAGAACATGACATAGTGAGCTAAATAACAGTGTCATAGCTAACACAAAATCACATTCAAGGTATTCTAAAAATACTCAAGAAAGACAGACAGACAAATCGAAATCATAAATATTGTTCAACTTTCCTGGGAGAGCTAACATATTTGAATAATGCTTAATTTCTGATAATTTTTGTTTTCAAATTAAAACTCATATTTTAAATCTTAAACCGATCAAATACTAATTATTAAATTTAATAATTAAAAAATTAAAGACACATGTGGATGAATAATTAAATATTATTATGTATTATGTATATTTATTGATGTTTTATGTCCCACTTTTTTCTTACAGAAATTTTTTGTATACTTTGGAATAAACTAGAGGGACAATTACTATCCAAAAATAAATATATTAAAATCTCCGCAGTAGGATCTCTCATGTATGTGTGTGTGTGTTTATTTATCAATACATAAGACTTTTTTTAAGAACATTTTCCGGCAAATTTTCAAATATTATATGATATCGGTTTGTCTATTTTTCGTTCCCCCCCTTTTTCTTTCTTTACGGGGGGGGGGGGTAAGAGGTTAATTTATAAAATGTTTTTATGATACTCTGAAACATATATATATATATATATATATATATATATATTTTTTTTTTTTTTCCAAGTTCATTATTGTTTTCTCTTAATTGTAAATGATATAAATAAAGCTATTGTTTAATGTACGGGATGTCTGAAAAGGACTCTGGCATATCATGGACTATGACAGATACTTATCCAAAGAAATATTTGTTTTATTTTTATGCTGCATAAAACATCAGAAAAACATGTTTTGTATAAAATGTGGCATGATCAACATAAGATTCAGTTGCGAGAGAAAAATATTAAGATACATTTGGAGATATACGTGAAAACTTCTTAAAGAGCATTTTTAGTTCTTTTATGCATTTTTAACATTATAACAAAATCAAAATGCGTTTATGATTTTGGTTCCATTGTGTATCTATCTTTCCGTTCTCTAATTCAGTTAATTATTTTAGAACATCTCTGATATATTATTCAGCTTTACTGTGGTGCATTCTTTATTAAAAAAAAAAAAAAAAAAAAAAAAAGTAGTTTTCGTTTACGAACAGGATCTCAGGAAATAGAGTCTATGGGATGTTTTTTTCTTTAAAACATATTTGAAAAGTTGTATAATCTTCACATCACAGCAAAATTAACATACTTTATTTAGATGTAAAATACTGTGTTTCCTGTAGAATATGATCAGTATTAATAATAGGTTTATAGGGATCCGAAATCATTTTCATGCCCTATATAAGTCGAACTCACGCAAAGTAAATTTTCAGTGTGTCAAATTCTTTTCGACTTTTGTCTTCTTTTTTATACCTTTTCTTTCTTTCTTTTTAAAGTATAGTAATATAGGACGTATGCAAATTTTAAACGATATACAAAGATACACAATAATAAATTTAAAAAAAATCTATTTTATGCTTTCATTTTTAGAAAAATAAAATAAAATAAATGATCTAAAACTAGATTTTGTGGGATTTCTTCCTTCTTAATTAAAACGATATACAGAATTGATGTGTCATTACTGAGGTAAATTTCACTTGAGATTAATATAAAGGTAAAAATTACTTGAAAAGTGTTTTATAATTTATGCGAATTGCAACATTTTTAAAATTAATAAAACATGCATAATTGCTGTAATATTTGAATAATATATATATATTGTTTTCAAATTACATAATACAATAGTTTATGTTTCATACCGTTTAAGCAGTTTCTTCAATTAAAGAGCAAAAACAAAACAAAAAGTAATAAATATAAAATTTTATTGTGTTTCTTTTTTTTTTCATTGTGATTGTAATTTTTCTATGCAATTTTTATTTCATTTTGCTTTGATCAGGGCCCGTTTAAGACTGAAAAACGAGGTAAGAGAGGTGTCATTCAGGGGCACCCCCTAGTTCTATACAAATAATCTATATTCTTTGTTATATCTACAGATTTTTATGCAAGCTTAAAAAATGTGACTATTCACCATAAAATTTTTAAAGAAAAAAAAAAAAAAAAAAAAGAAGCATAAGTTCATATCTAGTCTAATTTTTATGCAAATGATGTCAGAACACTAATTATTTAACATATAATGCTAATTCTATATTAATTTGACACAGTGCAGAAAGGAAATGGCATTCGAATACACACAAATCTCATGTAATTACATAATACCTAATAATATAGTAGATACTTTGTCAGTTAAAAAGAAATATAAAGCACCCTGATAACAAAATGGTAGTGGATGCTGCAGATAATTTTAGACAATATCAAACATTAAGTCCTTAAATTTTATTCAAATCAAAACTTTTTTCATTTCAAACTATAGTTATGGACTTTAGATTTAGAAAACATAAAATGCATTTAATATGAATGCAAAATAAATAAATAAATAGAAAATAATATGTCATTTAAAATACTTTTTTATAGACAAACACAAGACTGCCTAGTGAGTTTCGCAGTTTAGATAAAAGTTTCGTATATAAAATAAAAAATAAAAAAAATCTTGGACAAAAAATTATTAAAAAAAATTTTTAAAAAGTGAGTTTTGGGGGGACCCCCTTGTAAATTCTTGAGTAAGCCCGGGCTTCACGGGCCTATTCGGTAAACAGGCCCTGGTTTTGATGATTAGTTTTTTTTTTTTTTTTTTTTTTAACTAAAATAACAATGCAATTTATTTGAAGTAACATAAGCATTCTGAAACAAGGATTTACTATTTTAGCTACGATGGAATTTCAAAATTTTACTTTAAAAACCTTTAAAAAAAATAATAATACATAGAATAAAAATAAAATAATTTCTTTTTAATAATAGAATTAAAATAATAATCGTATGTTTTACAGAATCTCGCCAACCGTTCAGTTTTCGTATGGTTGCCAGCCGGATGTATTTTCAAAAATCAAAACAAGTGCGAAGCGCGAAGACAGTAGTAGTAATGAGTCGTTTAATGATACCATCTGCTTAATTTCATATTTTATTCAGTTAAGATTTGCTGCTAGACGAAGTAAATCTACAGATAAAAGATAAGTTTAATTTCATTTTACATATTACAATTTTAGCTATTTTAAGAATTACAAATTTTATAAATATGTGCATCGAAATATAACAATATTATGTGAGCTTAAACTTCTCCGAAATTATTTAAATTTTTAAAAGTAAATTCAAAATATTTTTATTATTATTATTTTTGAAATTTTTTAAAATGTTCCATTTTAATTTGTTTTTTGCTGGTTTCATATTACTATTGTTTAACGATATATTTTAGTAGAATGATTAGTTAATGTCTTATAAATATTTTTATGTGTGAGAGCTGAAGTTTAAGTTTTAGCATTCAAGCTTAAAAGTGTTTTTAAAACATTAACAAATTATTGAATCCACACCCAAAGAAAAGCACTGCGCTTTAAAATAATCTGCGCTTTATTTTTATTTTTTTTTCTCATATATATTTAGAATTTATTGTTACATTGCAGTAATATAAAATCAGGTGAAAATAATAAAAATTAGTTAGAAAGAGATTTTTAAAAAATTTTCAAAAAAAAAAAAAAAAAATTGAAATTTGTTATTTTTAAATTTAAGTAGTTTTGGAGAAAACTTTATTTATATTGTTGTATATCGATGCATATGTATGGAAAATTTTTAAACTCTAAATATATTATTTAAATACAGTTTTGCATTCTATATGCTTTGAAATATAATATCATTAAGTTTATTAAAATTTCTCAAAATCTATTTAAATTTACAATAATAATAAAATTTTTAGTTTTAATTTTTTGAAAATATTTTAGATGTTCCTCTTAACAAAGTTTTGTTTTATTTTTCCATCGATTATGTATTATTATAGTTTGGAAATAGAGTCTAAATACTTCTAGGTATTAATTTGTGTATACATTCATAAGTTAATGTTTTAAAAATATTTTCATTTTTAAATGAAAAAACTTTCCAACAAACTTCAGTATATAAATAAAAAAATCTTTAAAATTTTAACTTATCAATGAATTTAAAAATTAATACACAGACTAGATTCTATGGCTAAACTAAAATAATGTACAAACGGTGGAAAAATAAAACTTTTATTAGGAAAACAGTAAAAATATTTTTTTTAAATTAAATTAAAAATTTTTGTTATTATTGTAAATTTAAATAGATTTCGAGAAATTTTAATATACATAATAATATTATATTTTAATGCATTTATGTAAAATTGTATAATACTAAAACAGTAATTTACTAAAATTACTCACAGAATGATGCATTTGGAGTCACAAGGATTAAAACAAGCAAAATAATTCAAGAGTTTAGTTGTGCATAGCAGATGAAGAATAATGATACAAACAACAACAGGGATATGAACTACTTTTTTTATTAATTCAAATAATGTTTCAGAAATTTTAACATACTTACTATTCCTTTAATTTCAACGTATATGCATGAAAAATTCCATATTCTATGACAGTAATTCCCAAAAAGTGTCATAACATCTCTACATCCCTTAAAAAATTCCTTAAATTTTTGCATTTAAAAAAAAAAAAAATTCTTTTTTCCTAATCTGAAGATAATGACGTAATAGTTTTGATTACAAGACTTTGAATAAACACCATAAAATTCAAGAAAATGCAACTGTTACAAACAAAGCGGCAACACATTCAATGTACTCAACGTGCTTGTTTGCAGCTCTCATGTCTACATTGTTCGCCTGAAGAAAAGTTGTGTCTTCTTTTGACACGAAACAATTGTTGCGAGTTCTTGCATTTTATGGTGTTTATTCAAAGTTTTGTAATGAATACTATATCTTCATTTTCTTCAGATTAGGGGAAATAAATATATATATTTTTTTTAAATGCAAAAATATAAGATATATTTTAAGGGATATAGCGACGTTATGACACTTTTTGGGAATTACTGTCGTAGAATATGGAATTTTTCATGCATATACGTTGAAATTAAAGGAATAGTAAGTATGTTAAAATTTCTGAAACATTATTTGAATTGAAAAAAAAAAAAAAAAAAAGTAGTGGGGTGCTTTATTATAATGACGTCACATTTTTTTTTTTTTTTTTTTTTTTTTTTTTTTTATTGCACTATTTTAGAACGTTTACAGTACGTTTTCTAGAACGTTCTGAAAATGTGTATAACGTTTTGAAAACGTTCTAAAAACGTTTAGAACGTTCTGAGACCGTACATCTAGAACGTTCTCTGAACGCTTCTATAACACCGATGGTGATAGCTACACGTTCATTGAACGTTCCCTGAACCGTACTATTGTACGGCTTCAAGATGGACAAATAGACGTCTATAGCACGTTCAAAGGGAACGTTCTTAGAACGTGTTTGCAGAACAATTTTTGAACGTTCAGAGAACGTTTCGGTGCTGCTTGGGTATAAGAAGAGGAAAAAAATAGTAGCACCTTGAAAACCGTCTATTACTGTTAAATCTCAGTTACTCACAAAGAAATTAAAATGTTGTTATTTTTTGAATAAGGAATAGATATTTCATTTAATTGTGTGGCAAAAAATAAGCAAGCTCAGATGCAAGTTTCAAAACTTTTCGCAAAAGTTTTTAAAAAATAGTAAAAAAGCGGAATAAATAAGTTAAATTTAAAAAGAAATTCCTAAAAAGCATAACTCTATTACAGTTTAGTAATGACCCTACAAAGCAATGAAATACAATAACAAACTACATGGACGTAAAGTAAACACGAAGTTGTGCTTTCTCTAACATCCAGTGTACTGACGGTACTTATAAGTACCACAAAGTTAATCAACTGTAAAATCAATTATATACACTGTTCACTCAAATTAAATAGTCAAATCGTTTTCTAAGATTTTAACTAACATATAAAAAAATAAGGGACTTAACTTTTGACTTTAACTACTTTTGCGGAACAAAAATGACAATCTTGGCAATCCGATCAGAATGACAGCTGAAAACGCAACATCAGTTTTAAAACTATTCGCCTTCCCAGCTAAAATACTCATCATAGAACCCGTGCTGCCATGTATCCTGGAAGAACGGAATTAAAAGAGTGTTCTTGCTAAATACCATTAGAATATTTGTAAAAATGGTTATTCTATGTAATTTTGAAGTGGGTGGTACTTATAAGTACCGTCAGTAGATAAAGGGTTAAAACCATTTACGATAGATTAAATTACTAACTTTCTCCAACGAAAGTATTAGGTAAACTATTGGGAAAAGTGATTATGGCCTTGGTTCGTCCAAGTGTTCTTCTGCCTATATGTTTGTATTATCATGCTCTAATTCACGTGAATATGTATATAATATTTTAATGTATATAAAACGCTATATCGTATGGCAAGATATAGCGTACTATAAACATTAAAGTCGTTACATATGCAGTACTGATTCTTACTGTACAATGATTCGCAATATATAAGTTCTAATGTATTACAGTCTCTTGTATATTTAGACGCATTTACATATCGTTGTTTTTACTAAATAGAATATAATCAATACAGAATTTTTAAATGCAACAAAGCTACATGTCCTGTAGTAAATGGTTAAATTAACACATTGAGCGCGACGCAAATTCTTAAATTCCATTAAAATTCTATAATGGTTCCTCCTGTAATAAATAAAAATTAAGCAAACTTTTAATAAATTTTCAATCAGTAAATGTAATATTTTTAGTTTTATATCCTAATTTATATCCGCCACCGATGGTTGACGCGGCTTTATAATATATTTGACACTGTCAGCCACCGATGGCTGACAGGGCTCACAACGTTTTAATTGTTTAATGGTACTGATTTTACTTTCGGGGTAAAACTTTCACTTAAATGTTCTGCACACTCCTAAAGTTTCAAGATGATTCCTTCAGTACTTATAGATATATGACAAAATGTCTAGAATCTAAAATGGCTGACATGACGCTCAACGTGTTAACTTTTATGAATTGTTTTTGTGTTGTTGATCACGCAGAATTAATTAAGTTCATTTAGAGAAATTGCTGGAGGCACATTTCAGTTGTGTTACGCGATTTTCTTTTTTCATTTTCAAATAATGATTAACATAATTTATTCCATACTATTTAGGATGTAATAGATAAGTACAGCTGGTAGTTGACAAATAATTCATGCGACCCGCATGATTTTTATTTCTTATTTTATCTCTATTATATTTCTTATTATATCTCTGCTTTTATGACTTTCGTTGGATAACATTTCTTATGAATTTCTTTCTCTTATAAAAGATAAACTTTCATGGTACAGTTTTCAAAACAGAATACAAATGTTGCCTAACAATAAGATGCGTCCATTTTGATTCCCTATTATATTGCAGATGCATTAGTTTCTATCCAAACTGAATTAAACAATCCCCGGGCTGTGTATTCTCAACATCTCGCAGGAACTTCCATTAGACGTTTCACAATAGTTCTGAATTATCCGGCGTAAAGATATATTTCCATTTTCTCATTATTGCAATACAATATTTTATGATTGAAAAGTTATTATAAGAATGTGAAAACATAAATTTCTGTATTATTCCACACGCAATTAACAATAATATTAAACAAATAATAATAAGTAAAAAATATATAATTAAAAGAGATAGCAATTATAAATGTTGATTTTCACTTTTTTTGGCGAGTATATGACACTTTGGTCACGAGGAAAATATGGTCCTGCCGTTTTTGTCCCGCCATTTTGGTGGAACCACGTTGGTCACGCTGTTTTGGTCCTGGTATCATGGGTAATCAAAGTATATTACAGATTTTTTTTTTTCCTTTCTCTTACCCATAAGGTAGAGAGGTAAAGTATTGTTTTAGGGTCAAATTTTCGAACGTGAGATTTGTGTAATATTTACACATTTTGAGGTGCACTGAATCCAAAAATCGTGTTTTTAGCGGTAGGTCTGTGCGTGTGTGTCTGTGTATCTGCCTGTTATCAGCATATCTCAAGAAAAAAAGAGCACCAGAAAATCTAAACTTGGTATTCTAAATGTGTATCATATAGGGATACTACAATAATCTTTTCGTTTAGATGAAGCAAATGGTTCGTGTACAGGGACACTCAAGAGTATTCAAATACATTATGTCTATGGGAGAAATTGCAGGTAGGTAGAGTTTAACATACATAGACTGCACTAAACCAAATGAAATTAATATATATATATATATATATATCATATGCGTAAAAACATGTACCATGTAGAATATGGCAGAGAAATCATTCACTAATCATTTACAGGGCTACACAAAAGAACCAGATTATAGTGAAGCAATAGCTGAAAATTGATGGAAATGCACTTCATATTGTGCCGTACATTATTACTATAGGATTATATTTCGGTGCACTGTGTGGCTTGTACATAATCTTTAAAAGATATGCAGGGCTGCAAATATTTAAGCGATAAATTCTTTTTTTATTGTTAGTGGAAGTGCTTTAATATAATATTTTACCATGCCCAGGAAAGCTGCTCAGGAATGGAAATGAATTCTTCATAGACATATGATAAATAATGCATGATTTTTAGCTAAATATTCATCGCTTGCTTTTTGTATATTTGCACGTTTTGGGGCTTCCGGATTACCGAAGTCAAGTTTTTTAAAGTTTCAGGATTGTCTGTCGGAGTAACTTATAAACGAATAATTTCAGGATATCCAAAAATTGTATTTTCAAAATAATATAAGTCTGTTGTTGGAAAAGTTTGATCAGGACTGATAAGTTTCAAGGAATGGTGCGTGTGAAATTTGTCTGAATAATTTTAAGTGTACTTTTAATTTTAATAACAGATTTAAATTCTATATAAATATAGATGCAGTAATAAAACGGGTGGTTGAGATGGGCGGTAGCCCTCCTTATACAGAACTAATCATCACAGAAAACTTTTCCGAAGCCTAACTTGAATTGTTTTAACATAGGTTTACGTAACAGTACTCGTTATGTTACCTCTTGTTTATGTTACCTACTTGTTATGTTACCTCCAACCTGTGTTTATAGCATTAAATTTTATAATAAAAGAAAGTCGTGTGAGTGGTACAAAAGATTATTTTTTCATATTTCGTATGCTTGTCATTTGATTTGAAAACATTGGGATATGAAAAGTCAAAATTATTATTATTTTGCAACAGAAAATTGTCGTAACAAATGAAACTGAAAAATGTCTATAATTTCGAGATTTGGATTTTTTCTTTGTACGATACACTGTGAAAAATTTGCCTTTTTTGTTGCCAGAAGTTCTCTGTAATTTGAGAAAATACGCGTAATTTACGAAAAAATTACGTTGTCAGAACGTATTTTCTTAAATTACAGAGAACTTCTGACAACAAAAAAGGCAATTTTTTTACAGTGTAGAGGAAAAAGTAGCAAATACTTGAGGAACTTCAAGCAAAAGAGGATTTAGACGAATGTTTATAAGCGAAGTGTTAAATATATACAACCTCTGTTGAAAATGATGTAACTAAAAGAGGCATGGAACAGAAAATTTATCATTTCAGATCGAATTTTGAATGATAAAGGGTATTAGTTATCTGCGAAGATCTAAGCTTTGTTAGTTTATCTAAGTCCTGGAAATTTCAGTTTAAATAAAAGACAAGGTTTTTAATATAAAACACTGTAATACGGCTCTTAATTATCACATTAAAATTTAGAGTGTTCAAATACAAAATTTGTTGGAAATCGATGCTTTGTCCATGCATTTTATATGTTAGAGTTAATAATAGTAAAAGAAGATACGTAAAACCTAAATAATGATTTCGGGATTTAATTTATACAGATCAGCTAAACTTGAGTCATTATCTTCTCTGTCAATCCGGATGTATTTGTCAAACACTGAAAATAGTTATAAGTCATACAGAATTGGAAAAGCATTTTTCTTCTATTGTAATCCCTTACAATAGTGCTTATGAAAATTTCAGTTAAAAGCCCCTCCCATTTTTTTTTCAAATGCGCTAAAAGAAAACAGTGAAATTCCTTTTTACTGTCTGTGGGAAAAACCCAAGGTGCTACAGAGGGGCATTGTTTTTAGTCATGGCGACATATCAGACAGAGAATTATTATTATTATTATAATTTTTATTTTTACATAAGATTAAACTAAAAATACAAAAAATTGTGCATCAACGTTTTCTAAACCTTGATGCCTGTAATGCGCCCAGTTGACTAAATATTGGACTACGTACATTTTTTCATTTTTAATATAAAATCTTTGTAATTGTAAGAAAAGTAATTTATATACATATATACATGGTTAACACAATTAAATATCGCGAACAAACAAACATGCATTTTATTATTTTGCTACCTTTTTTTATTATTAGACCATTTTATTATTATTTTTAATATAGTACAGAATTTGAAATAGGTTCCTCTTAGATTAATGATAAAAATTAAATCACAATCGCAGGGAATGAAACTTGTATGTCTATCATTCTCTCTCTCCCACACTCATATATATATAAATAAATTTATATATAAATTCAAAAATTTCATAAATTAACACAAGTTATACTTACGAAGAAGAGTCATTCATTGGGGGCAGGTCAATAATTGGTTCTTTGAAAGAAATATCATCCTGTCACTAAAAGGAAATTATATTTAATATTTTAAAGTTTTTCTTTTCTTTTTTTTAATAAAATTTTTCAGCATTTCATTATTTTTAAATTAATTCAGATTTTATCAATAAATATATTCAAATGGGAATTCTATTTTTAATAAAAGGTACTGCTAGAGCACTTAAATTTTCCCGTATCAACAAATATGCTTATCATACTAAAAAATTAGCAGGACCAAAATGGCCAAAGTCCAAAATTTCCTAGAGACTAAAATGGCAGGACTAAAATTCCGAAAACAACTGAATAATGAGCCTCAGTGGATTGTATTTGCTGTGGAGATGTTGTTAAAAATGGGCCCACCAGCGGCCGAGCTGTTCTGCGCTTACAACTGGTAGACGTGAGGTACCGGTTTCGATCCCAGGTCGAGCTTGTCGGCCTAGCCGTTCTGAGTTTTCCGTTGGTTTTTTTCCGAAACTTGTGTATATACGGGTTAGGACCCCTTAGAAAGACTTCCACGAAAGGCACTTTTCCTCAGGCCTAGGACTACAGTGCAGTTTATCGGCCTTATTCCCAAACATCAAACAAAACAGTTATTTCGAATGGAAAATAAAACTGCATTATTTTTTCTGATGAAACAACAGTTCATATATGAAATATTGGTGTGATGTGGCCTGTGATATGATACAGTCACAGTATCATTTTTCTTAGCTGAGACTTTAGTTACTACAAATATCTGAATATTACTGCATATTTATATGATACGTAGTATATCCAGATGATGCACAAATGCATCATTTGTGATGATGCACAGATCCAGATGATGCACAACAGATTCCAGATGATGCACAAATGCACCCTCTGATATTTTTGTTGTATATTTTTTGTGTCTCACAAGGAAACATTCAAACGGTGTTGTCTTCAAAAAATATTGAAAAAAATATATGTGATTCTACTCTTCATAAAACACCAGTAAGGGAAAAAAATATCGGCTGAAATGAATTGCAGCGATTTTTTGAAGACACCACCTTTTGAATGTTTCCTTGTCAGTAAATACTGCTACTGCGACTACGACTACAAAATTGGTGCGAAAATGCCTGGAACTTGAATACCGAGTAGATATACAGATGACTACCAAAGGAGTCTACCTAAATATTATTATTATTATTATTATTATTATTATTATTTTAAATAGAAACCTAATACTCCTGCTTTCTAATTCATATATCTTTTTTAGGCTTTTCAAGTTTCTACATTCTTAAAACGAAAGAATGAAAATAACTCAGCTTGAGTGAAATTTCACTCATTTGCTTAGAGGAAACGCGCCCTCTCATCTTGAGTTAAATTCAACCATTTGAATGCGTTAACATAATGCACTCAAACATTCATTGTATTTGAGTAATTTATTTATTTTATTAATTATTTTAATACAAGTGATTTTGTAAATTGGACCATTTTACAATGGTGTTGTCCTTTGTCCTTCCATGCTGCTGAAGCAATACGTTGCAGCTAGAGCGATGTTGCAACTTACAAATAGTTGAATGAGCAGAAATAACTCAAATATCAATAAATATTGATAACATGTTCGCTGAAATAAAAAGTTACTGATTAGCTCAAAGAATTGCACTTTTGACTCAAGTCGATTGAAAAAAAAAAATAACTCCTACTTCACTTAATGAATTAACTCTTTTTTTTTTTTTTTTTTTTTTTAAGAGAGCATAATGAATGATTTCTCTCCAAATTAGAACACTCTATTTGGACACTCTGAATGCATATACACTCATTTTTAAATCCTTTTTCGGACACAATTTTATGGCTTTATTTCCCAATAAAAGGTAAATTTTCAAACAATACATAGCTGAAAACAGAACACAATTGTTATGTCAGAATGAGATTCATCTATTTTGATTTTCTGTCAGTTAACTTAGTTTCTATCCAAACTGAATTAAACAACCTGAACTGTGTATTTTCAACGTCTCGTATATACTTCCATTAGACGTTTCACAATAGCTTTCAATTATCATGCGAAAATATATATTGCTATTTTCTCGCCTTTATAACACAATATTTTGAGATAATGGATATCATACTTGTTTGACAAAGTGAATTTATGTTTCTGTACTATTCAACGTGATATAAATAGTAATCTAAATATATATTAATACGCAAACATGAAATGTTCGTCCATTTTTAACATATTAACAAAAAGAGTAGAGAATTGAAAGTGGTATCTTTCGAAAGGTATCATTAATGTGAGTTTGAGAAAAAAAATTATTCTCTTATGATGCCAAAAAAGTATTGTAAAAAATACCTTTATATTTTATGCCTTGTAACTTTCCGAACACATATATGTAAGGAATGTATTGTAATCAGGACAAAAAAACAAATTTGAGATTTTGATGGTATATGTACGTTTTGAGGTCCCCAGACTTATGCTTTCTTTACGGGGATGTATTTGTGCATGTGTGTGAGTGAATACGATAACTTCTAAATGCTTTGTTCGAATGAGCTGAAAGTTAATACCTATGTTATAGGTCACTATAGTAAGAACCAGTAGCGGCTCGTGAGATTCCTTTACAGGGGGGCTGCATAGCTGCATGTCTGTGTAAGATCTGAGAAAAAAGCGAAAATGATTTTCTAAATAATCTGTTTTAATCGGGGGCTTCGGGATTTATATGCATATACTGAGCAAGAAGCAAAGTAATACAGGATACAGCATAGATTTAAAATTTTATATTATTGGACATTCATTAAAAAAAAAAAAAAAAAAAAAAAATATATATGGAGATTTTATTTTGTTAACTTTATTTATTTATGATAATCAATTTTCCCCCAACAAAATATTTTTCATCTGCATGCTATTATTTTCTCCAAGTTGGTACGAAGTATACATGCATGTTTGTAAATCAACTTTTGCTCATTAAAAAGATACGCACAATGATTTATATAAAAATAATAATAAATAGTTTGATTACATACTTATGTAGATCTGCACAGTTCTTGAGATAATAACTGGAAATAATTCGAATCTATAGTCCATAATGATAAAGAATTTCTTTTTGTGTCTCTGTAAAAAAATTTATAAGTCCTGTACTCATCAAAACTATAGAAATTGCGTGACGATTACCTATAACCTACCTACCAATTTTTAGCTCAATTGGATAGGCGCAATCGCACTTCATAAATTTAATTCCATTAATCAAAATGATAAGTAATTTTTCTTTGTGTCCTTGTAACAGAAATATATAGTCTCACATCCATCAAATTCTATACAGCTCGTTTGATGGTGACCTTTCACATACTTACCAGCTTTCAGTTCAATCGATCATTGAGATGTTATGATATTCACTCACATATATACACTTACTCACACCATACATATAACACTGTAAAAATAACAAAAATGAGCTCAGGAGACCTCAAAACATTATAGTAATGTAATGTTCGTATCTTAAAAGTGCAATAATAATGATACGTTTCATTAATTTATTTAGAACATCCTTTGAATTATTAATTAAAAGAGTTAACATCGACGTAAAATCTTGCACATCACATAGATTATGAAATGCTTGTCTAACATTACGAACATTATAGTATTATTTTTCTTTTTTAATGCGAACTTTACACACATGGTACAGTAAACTAAAATTTCATTTAGATGTGAAACCTTAGTATAATTAAAAACTAATTTCCAAAATTTGCTGCACATAGTCAGGAACGTATCCAATATCTTCTGTATTGCCGTGCATAAAAAGAGAAAAAAATCTATAAATGTTAAAACACTATTTTCTTTAGATATATTTAAAAAGACTTGAACTGTAATATATCAGTTTAATTTGGTTTGAAATATTACCCAAGCCAGCAAGGCATTCTGGATGTTTTGTGTGTCCTCGTAAAAGAAGTGTAAATGAAAAATACATTTTCTAAATGGATAAGTTTGTTATGCATTAGAATAATTTACATAAATTTCCTAGATTCTGCAACAGAATAACACTGCTAAAATGTATTTAAATTAATTTTCTTATAAAATGTAATGTGTAAGAAATTTTTGTGCATTCCTCTAAATGAACTGTAAACGAAACATACCCCATTTTTAATATGAAAAATAGTGTGGTCAATCTAAAGAACGGATATTAAAATGCTTAAATTTCCGAGCATATTTCTGAAAGTTCTCACTCAAATAGAAAGACAGATGAAACGAAGTTATAAATGCTTTCCAACTTCGTTGTACAAAAATGTCAGAAATTAAAAATTTAGTAATCTCGTGTTTTTAATAAAGGTTCGACTGCTAATATTTCTCATCAAAATAGAAAAACATTAGTGACTAATATACAAGTGAAAAAAAAAAAAAAAAATAATAATTATAATAAAAACCTTATCAACAAAGCGATTAAACACTTGATAAATTTTAAATATTATGTTTAAGGCAAAATTTATATAAAAATTGTGATTCTGTCTATTCAACGTTTCTGCCATTGGCAAAGCAAGAAACCGAAAAACCGTGCGAAATTTCCATGTACGAGTAATATAAAATAAAAATCTGTTTGAAAAATAAATAAAAATGACTTCTATTTTCTCATATAATCGTTAATAACCTTCATGCTTTTTTTTTTTTTTTTTTTTTTTTTTTTTTTACCTCTCATACATAAATAATCTTCAAACACAGCGATTACCGCATTAAAAACAGTGAAGAAAAAACGTAGATTACAAAGGGAAATTGTTCTTTTCCAGCATTACCGAAATCCCTAATCAGATTGGAGCTGCACCGGATGCAGCTCCAACCAAATGGTCGAAACTGGTAGGGAAAACGAGTAGGGGCTGTTGTAAGTGTTATTTCCCTAAAGAAATCCCTTTTTTCGGGAGCTGCATGAATGAACAGCCCCTTTACGAATTTTCGAGGTGCTATTGCGTTTAAAAATGGTTAACTTTTCTCAGCTTTTTAATAACTTTTCATGATAACGAAGTAATCTGCTTTCCTATATGCATAATACTATACAATATAATAATATTTATTTTCAAAATATTTTGAAAGTTGATAAAATAATTTTTTCGAATATTTCTGGGGGGGGCTGCAGCTCTGCAGCTCCTGCCACGAGCCGCCACTGGTAAGAACCCGATTTTGATTTTGCTGAATCTAGCATTTATAGTGTTTTTTTTTTTTTTTTTTTTTTTTTAAACAGGGATATAAAGAAATTTCTTTATCATTTTTGCCTAAAGGCTGAAATTATTTAAAGTGAAATAACTTCTAAGTGCCTAATTCAATTAGGCTGAGAATTTATATATATATATATATATATATATTATAAGTCATTGTTAAACGAATTATATAAATTTTGGTGAATCTAGCCCTCGTAGTTTTTATATATAGATACAAAAAAGAATTCTTTATCACGATGCTTTATTGGCTCAAATTATTTAAGTTGCGATAACTTCTGAATGCCTTACTCGATTCAACTGAAAGTCGTTGTAGCTTACCGTCGCACGTACGGTATATATTTTGGTGAATCTAGTATTTATAGGATTTTACAGGGACTCAACAGAAACGTCTTTATTATTACAGGCTACGGGTTCAAATTATTTAAAATGCGAGAGTGTTTAAATGCTTTTTTCGATGGAGCTGAAAATTTACATAAATGTTATAGGTCAACATCGTTCGAAATATGTTGATTTTGGTGAATCTAGCAGTCATAGATTTTTACAGGGACACAAAGAAAAATTATTTGTCATTATGATCTATGGCTTCAAACTATTTGAAGTGCAAAGGCGTTAAATTAAACAACATACTGTAAGCAGAAAAATAATCAAGAACTTTATTATAGTTTTCTTCTTTGTTTATTTAAAGACCTCTCTTAGTTTTACCTATTTATACAACCATTAATTACTATAAATTCGGAATGTCGAGTGGAGCCACTCGATATTTTTCATTTTATATTTGTAATATTTTGTATTAAAAATTCCTATGGAAGAATGTTGTTAACTCTGTCAGTTTCTTAAAAATTCAATAAAACCATACAGACACACATTGTGTAGATGTTAAATCTCTATTCTCTCGACTACATATTTTTTCCTCTAAGCTGTAGCAGCTATTAGAGTTTTAGAAATGTTCATTCAGTGAATGAGTGGTAGATCGAAATTTTATACCATTCAACATACACACTAATCAAAAGAAACTATTTGATTTATAAAAGTTCTATTTTTTGTTATTTATTTATGATCTAGTTTTGTTTTTTTATAGCTTTAATTTGAAGACATGTTTTTTGTTTTTTTTTTAGATGAAACATAATGTGTTTCAGTTAACTAAAATTGACTACCTTTTTTTTTAAAAAAGTTGATTTATTTATTGTACACCTCATTAGTTTGTTTCATTAAGTGTGTGTGCGTGTATGGGGAGGGTGTGAAAGTTTCTTAGAAAGGTAATGGATTTGTAATATATATCTATTATTTTACTTGCAAAATAAAGCTATTTATGAATAAAACATTATAAGACATTTCAAAATGAGACTTTCTTTCTCAATTTTCTTTAACTGAATTATTCAAAAATGAAATAAACATTTAAAAAATTTAATATAGTTATTTAAACTTTCATAAAATTTTTCAAACAATTTGAGAAATACAGTCTTACAAACATAATAACGGGTTCGTAGTAATAAGCAAAATCTTTATCAAAACTAAAATTATCATTCCATTACTAATTTTACACATAGCTTTAAAAACATTAAAATGATCTTTACAAATTTATTAAGACGTTCCTGTTGCTGCGTAGATGGATTAATTCACTTAAAATCTTACAAAATAAAAGTACAAATGAATGTAAAATAATTATTAACGGAAAAAAATCTGGAGTGACTCCACCCGACTTTCCAAACATTGAATAATCAACGGTTTTGTAGATAAAGTAAAGTAAGGGGAGCTGTTAAATAAACAAAAGCGAGACAATTATAATAGAGTGTTTGGGTATTTTTCTCCATATAGTACACGATGATTAATCTAACGCTATTGCACTTTGAGCCCACAGATCGTAATGATAAAGAATTTTTCGTTAGGTCCCTGTAAAAACATGTAAATTCTAGATTCACTAAAATGCTTATAGTTAGTGCAACAGTAACTTATAATATTTATAATATTTTTCAGCTCCATCGGATATGGAATTTAGACGCTATCGCACTTTAAAATTTGAGCCCATATGCTACAATGATAAAGAAATATGCATTGTGTTCCTGTAAAAAAAAACATAAGTGCTAGATTCTCTAAAGTTCCTTAAGTTCATGTGATGGTGATCTATAAAATGTATATAAAATTTCAGTTCATTTGAATGAGGCGTTTAGTCGCTGTCGCACTTTAAATAATTTGAGCCTATAGGCCATTATGATAAGCAGTTTTTATTTGTGTCTCTGTGGAATTCTGTAAGTGCTAGAGTCACCAAAATCTATACGGTTTGTGTGATGGTGACCTTAAACATGTATATAAATTTTCAGCTCATTTTGATAAGGCATTTAAATACTATCGCACTTTACATAATTTCACACCGGCCATAATGATACAGAATTATTTTCCGGCCATAATGATTACAGAAATTTTTCGGCCATAATGATACAGAATTATTTGTTGTGTCCCTGTAAAAAAACTATAAGTGCTAGATTCACCATAACCTATACAAATCGTGAAACTGTGACCTATAGTAAAATGTGTATATATTTTCTTTCTCAATTGAATAAGGCGTTTAGACGCTATAGCACTTTAAAGAATTTAGCCCCATAGGCCATAATGAAAAAGAATTTTTCTTGATGTCTCTGTAAAAAAAAAAAAAAAAAAAAAAAAAAAAAAAAACTATAAGTGTTAGATTCACCAAAATCAATAGGGTTTGTGCTACGGTGACTTACAACATACGTACCAACTTTAAACGCATTCGAGCAACGCGTTTAGACGCTAGCGTGTTCACACACACACACACACACACATACATCATCATAAAAGTGAAAACAGACTCGTGGGACCTCAAAACGTATAGAAACATCAAAATCTCCAATTCGGATCTTTGACATGATTACAATACTTTGCTTACATATGTATGTTCGGAAAGTAAAAAAAATTGGGAGGAACGGTCAGTTTTATTAATCATAATTAAAAAAAAAAAAAAAAAAAAAATTAACGCTTTAAAAAGAACATACAACTCATTTATTTTACTTTACCATCATAAAGTGCCTTAAACAAGCTTTAGTAAAATAAAAATGACAGTTATGTAAAAATATATCGTGATTTTGAGCTTTTAATAAGAATTTCTATGCTTAAAACTAATGCTAAGGCATCTTATTAATAAAAAATATATATAAATAAATAAATAAAAACAAAGTATTAAAATTAGAATCAACTTTCATTTGTATAACATTTAAAATAATTACTTTATTTAATTTAAAAAATATCTTATTCAAATTAATAACTTTACAACAGTCATTTATTTCATACACTATGCTTTATTTTTGTATCGGACGTAAAAATTTTAGGCTTAGGGAAAATATTTATAAGTATTTCTGGGTAAATTTTTGTACGAAAGAGCTGCATTACAATGGGAATAACAGCAAAATGAACAATAATCATTAGTGAACTTTCTTTGAATAATCATTGGTGAACTTAACATCGATTGCAAAAAGAAAATTTCTGTTGTGAACTTTTAAGCCTATATCTTCTCGTGCGCCACCATTAAACTTTAGTGATCCGGCTGATCAGTCTACAGGGTGCCTCATTGCACCCTATACCTAGTGCATGACAACTTAATTAACTCTAATCACCCAGTGAGTGTCCAAATGACAACCCAACCACATTTCCAAGCCCTAAGGTGCCAAGTGGTAGCAACTTTTCACCCCGGGGTGCCAAATGACACCGATTTGTCACCTTTAGTTTCAACAGTGTATGATTCAAAAAACTGCTCTTCTCAGTGACGCATGGTGAACGACCGTTAATTTTTGAGATCCAGAGAAGACGCTTAACGTGCTTTGATAGGTTGCTGCTCCTTGGAAGTGAGATATGACGTTTTTACAATTTACTCGACTGTTCCATATTTCCCACAAATTCCCCTATATATGACAGAAGCTGAGATGAAGCTATCCCCTTAGATATCCCCTGCGATTTATTGGTCGATTTTCGCCAAAATTTGATAGCCATCAATTTATACCAACGTGAAACTAAATATAAACTTATATGGATTTTATACTCTAGTTCTTGAGCTGTATTTCTCAAAAAAAAAAAAAAAAAAAAAGTCACCCACACATAGAGAAACAGACAGACAGACGGACAGATATATTTTTTTTAATGATAAAATTGTGTTCTGGTGACTCTCAAAACGTGTAATTCCATTAAATACCATAAGTAAGAAATGTTTACGAATCCAATACATTATTCCACTGTATATAAAAAATAAAAGTAATAAAACAATCTATCCAAGAGCATTTGCATGATATGTTCTACAGTTGAGACGAAATGATATGAATTTCAATAAAATATATTCCATTTTATACTAACATAAATTCAGTGAATATTCTATGTGCAATTCCTATTTTACCGCGTTACTTTTTGACAAAGTTTGAATTGAATGATTTTTCATGAAATCACTTTTTTGCGTGATATCGCAGAATCTATAGTTGCTATTTATTTTCTTTGTTCACAAAACCAGTCACGGAATTCCAAGATATTTCGACAATTTATTATTATTATTATATTAATTTATTTTTATATTTGACATTGTCAGGGGCAAATATTTCATACACGATAATTAAAAATCTATATACCTAAAATACTTTAAATGTAATTTATTCTAATTCTTTTGAAAATTTTCTGACATAAATAGAACAAAAATAGCACAATATTCTCTATGAACAAATAGCTATAATTTTTATTTTATTTGGTCTCTTAGTAAATATTATTTTTATTTAATAAATGTTGTTTCCTTATTAACTATTTCAGTATTGAGCAGTTTAAGATTTTGTACTTTTTTATAATTTAACATTTGTTTTAAATTTTGCATTATAATTGCTTCAATATACTACTTATCATTTCTCCCGGTTTTTAGGTATAATATTAAAAACAAACCTCAGTAGGGGTACATACAAAGTAAAACTAGATATTTTATGTGAATTATGATTTATGAATAATAAAAAGATCGTGAGAGGGTTGTTTAAATATAAAAAATAAATAAAAAACTAATCCATAATTGCGAAAAACATTAGATGCAATTACTTACTATTATACTGAACCTATAATATAAAAATAAAAATGTGAACAAAAAATCTTCATCGGGTATGTTTACATAATTTTACTGTCATTTGATAAAAAATGATAACATTTGAAATTTTTACTTATATATTTTATATCCTTCTATAAATAAATTGAAAATACTTAATAAACTAATGTTTTTAATAACCCTTTCAGACCCGAGGAAAATTTCCTACTTAAAAAATACTTTCTATACTAATAAAAATAAAAATAAAAAATACAATAAAATTAAAAAATACTTTTTATTTCTATATTATTATGACGTGACACTTATAACAAATATTTAAAAAAAAAATCTTTTATGGGAGTACATCGAGTTACACTAATTCATCCATATACGTTCATGAATTCAAAGGTGATATCACACAATTTGTTTAGAATATGTAACACTTATCATTGTATAATCATAGCCTCCTAAACTAGATGCCTTCCGCGTGGCTTGGAAACTTGGCAACAGTTCAAGCAGTAGACAGCCCCACCTGGGACAGACTGCGCAACTTTTTTATTCAACTGTCATCAATAATTTTATGAAGTGATATATGATATATATAATCGACGTTTCTTTGATTCTATCCGTCTTTTATGTATATCAAATCCCACTTGGTGGTTGTTGAATAAAAAAGTCGCGCAATGTGTACCAGGTGGCGCTGTCTAGCGTTTGAACTGTTGTCATGTTTCCGAGCTACGCGGAAGGCATCTAGTTTAGGAGGCTATGGTATACTATTTATTCGTATGTTTACTACACTTTTTAATTTTATACATGTATTATTAAATGGCTTTGCGAAATTATTATTTTATTTTAAATAATGATGCTTGATTTTACAATTTTTATTCTTATTTTTGTTTATATACAAGCTATCAAAACCGAATAATGGAATTAAAAATAAAAGAAAGAAACTAAACCTATTTTTTATTTTCCAGTTAATAGATAAAATATTCTACACAAAACAGAATTTAAATTAGTACGAAAACACATTTTTAATCTAATCCTTTGTACAAAGGCATGAACAGTCCCTTGGCGGCTATTAAAATTCTGCTGCTATTTTGGAGATGAATTAAATTGGCTTTCGTATCTGCGTAAGTAAAGAAATTGGCGAAAAACGTCCGAGCTACTTCAGTGTCAAATTTCAAATTTTGCTAAGTAGTTCTATACTAAAGCTGTTCCATTTCTTTAGCACGATTTTTTATCAATTTATTTTAATTTATTTAAAGAAAAAATGTTTCCACGTTCATTTTTCTTTCGACATAAATAGAAATATACATACATAATTATTTACTTTATTTCTGCATAAATTTGTTTTTTCCTACGTTAATAATTTTACCGTTACAATGGGGTTTTATTTAATATCTTTTTAACTATTTTTTCGATTGAACTAAAAAAATGCGGCGTTAGTTAGATCTTTTTTTTTATTAATAAGTATACCTATTTATGATAAAATCTAATAATCCGGACTGAAAATCGGGAGAGATACGAAGATAGATTTTCATCTTTACATATTTAGATGAAAATAAAAATATTTGCACGTTCATTCAAGGTGACAGAAAAAATTGGTAACGACTGCAAAATCACTGTCCGAGAGAAACAGATCGACCTGTCGTATAAAAAAAAAAAAAAAAATTGAAGTCGTATAAAAAGAAATATTTTAGAATTTCATTCCATTTTATCGAGCAAATTTGCAGATTTTTAATAAAAATAAAAATAAAATTTTCAATATATAAATCTTATACAGAAGCTTATACAATATATATATATATATATATTTATATATCAAAAATATTCCTAAATTAGATGAACATACAATATCAATAACTTATGATCAATAGGGAATCATAAACTGTAATATCCAAATGGGTACGCATCATTAATGTTTGCAACAAAAATTTTAAAATATGTATTTAAAATTATTTTAGCTTAATTTTGCATGAAAGACACGCTTAGTTAAATTTCATGATTTACTTGTGGCGTCAAAAATCTGATAAAATGCTCAACATTCATTATAAAACAACGAATAATGATAAAAATTTGTGGTTTGTACGAAGGACATTAGAGGGAGATCGGGTTATATTACGAACAAAAAAGTTATAGTTCAAAAAATGAATGATAGATGCCTTTCACAATAATAAAAAACATACAAAAATATAAATTAAACATGCTCATGCAAATCAGGTTTGTTAAACAGAAAGGAAGGCTACTCTCCTCTATGCAGCAGTCAGCGGTTTGAAACGATTTTAAACCTCCCTCATAGATTATTACATAAAAAAAAAAAAAGAGCCAAAGTCAATGTGTTAGAGACTGTCGCTCGTTATTTGGTAATATCCCCCACGTCAAACAGCAAAATGGGGGCGTAAGTCTTCGATGAGCCTGAGTAAGAATGTCGCCAGTGATTATATTCCCTCGCGATAGTAGACAGCTAAAGGCAATTATGTTTGAGTAGTTTTTTTTTAAGTCTTTAGTGTAAAAGTCAATAGATTCCAGGGCTAAAAGTCTTTGGATGAGTGAAGAATTCAGTTATCTGTTGAGACTTTGAAATGTGTCTCCAAAATTGGGAAAACTAAGATCTATTACATGAGAAATAGTTACCTCGGGAAGGAAGAAAAGAGAACTTTCTTAAGTTGTTAAATTTCAAATTTCTATGAAGAACACAAACATTTTGGTTATTTTTTCCGTAATATGCAAATCAGTTTGCCAGTAAAACACCTAGATTTATAGGAACACTACTTTCGATGTAATCAGTGTGCTATATTTACCATACCAAGCATAGTTTGGTTAAGCCCTTTTACGAAAACCATGAACTGGCAATTGTTGCATTGCGAGAACTTTAAACATCACTAATGGTACCAATGTATCTCTCGAAATACAGAAGCATGTCAGAAGTTTCCATAAAGCAGGTTAGTGTTCACGAAGTGGAAGGTCCTCCTTGAAGCAGGAGTATATTAATTCTGTACAAAGTGTAATGATGAATATGTGTTCTATTTAATTGTTTCTATTATGTGTGTTGTAAACTAGTGTAAATATGGGCTAAGACCCCTTAGAATGATTTCCACAGTAGGTATTCTACTGTGGAAAATTCTACCTATACGCTTAATACCACAGTGTAGTCAATCGTCCTTAACTGACACAACCACAAACAACCAATCATTAGATTGAGATCCAATATTTTATTATCATTTACTGTCTTTAATGTATTTTTAACGTTGTAACGAACTTCAGGCATTTCTTACGAGAAAATGTCAATACGTTATATATTGAAAATTAAATTTTCCAACTGAGTGAAAATAATGCCCGGACCATGAGTGTAACCCCGGATCTTTGACTTACAAGGTCAACTAAGTGACCTTGTGAGGTCAACCAAGTGAGCTATCCAGGCCGACAATTACTCACTCAGACAACCTCTAGGCAGAACAACTCTTCTATCTTGTAGATAACTGAACACAATAAGCCGCACTTAACGGAAAACACCATTAAACGATGGAAGGGAGAGATACATTTATTAATATCACACAATCAACATATTGGGAAGAAAATCATATATTGAAAATTCATTTTTCCAACTGAGTGAAAATAATGCCCGGACCGGTAGCGGAACCCCGGATCTTTAACTTTCAAGGTCAACGCTCTACCACTTGAACTATCCAAGACGAAAACCGGTAGGCATTACTCACTCAGACAACATTTAGGAAGAACAACTGGTCTATCATGTAGATAGCTCGACAGAATAAGCCACAGGTTATCGAAGGAAGAAGTACATTTATTAATATCACACAATCAACAGATTGGGAAGAAAATCATATATTGAAATTATAAAATCATATATTGCCCGGACCGCGTTTCGACTCTCGGTCCGGGCATTATTTTCACTCAGTTGGAAAAATGAATTTTTAATGTATAATTTCCTTCCCAATCTGTTGATTGTGTGATATTAATAAAAGTCAATACGTTAGTTTTTACACAACAAAAGTAATTCTACATTTCTGTAACGTATTATTTCCATCTAATAAGCATGTTTAGAATGCCGTCACACCATGGAACATTTTTTGGTCTGTTAATTTCTGTTTTTTTTTTTTTTTTTTTTTTTTTCAACATACGGTAATTAATGTAAGTTGAGGAAAACAAAGTTTGAGATTTTTATTTTATCTAGGTTTATAACTATATCTCCTTACCATAATCAGTATTAATTTAAAAATATATTATTTAATGTTTTATTTTCAATTAATTAAATCAAAAGAGGAATTTAATTTATATGAGCCTGTGGAATATTGTTCATTTTATGATTATAATATTTTGCTGCAAAGCACGATAATTTCGATTTTGACTTGCACTATAGTTAAACACCTACTATTAATTTAATACAATTATGCTGTACAAGAAAACATTTCACGTAGAAAATACAGCAGGAATATGCATATAATTTAACAAATAAATCGTTTTAGAGAAAACAAGTTTAAGGGAGCCTGTTATCACAATAATACAATAACATTGACTGATAGTACGCGTTTTTATTCCGTTTTGTAGAACGTTATATTTTTACTAGAATACATATACACACTTCGCAAAAATTATCAGTGTTAAAAAATGCCATAATGCTTAAAATTATTTTAATTACTATTTAAAGTCTTAAAAAATATAAATTAAATTATTACTTAGTTTATAATTTTTTAAGAGAGGTTTACGAGATGTGTGTTTTTACTTCCATTACACGACTACTGTAGGTAATGGAAGTATTGTATTCGGTCCGAAATTTCGATATCGAGTTTTCACCTCACTTATGCGTTTTAAGGTCTCCTGAGTCCAAAGAAAGTAGTTTTTGGGCAATTGGTTAGTGTGTGTGTATGTATGTATGTGGGGAATCTTCTGGCTATTATATCTCCGAAACTAATAAAGATAAAACTACAAAACTTAGAAACCGGAAATTAGATCGTAGGATCTCAAAAACGACTCTAACGGTTTTCTTCAAAGTTTCTATACAAACAGTCTATGAGATGTTCTTTCTAAAGATATAGTTTGTTAGTTCAGAAAAATTGAGAGTCGTCCCGTATAAATAGTTGAATTTCAGATCTCGCAAGTGCGTTCCTTTAAAAACAGCTGTACGGATATTTTCAAACTTGCCATATTAACCCCGTTTTATATATCCTTTATCTAATTATTGTTTTCCGGTCAACAAATAAGTATGTTAAGTTTTGGTAAAAATTGGTACCTCAAAAACGGCTCGAACGAGCTCGAACGATTTTCTTGAAAATTGTTACATAAATCCATTTTAGATATCCTTTTTCATGTATTACGTGGTCATTACAGGAAAATTAACAGTCATCCTGTTTCGGTAGGTCAGTTTTAGATCTCAGAAATTGGTGTTTGAAAATATAACTCTAGTTATTTTTTCTTATTTTTTAACTCGCTATGTAAATCAGTTTTAATGTCTTTAAACAAGTATCAGTTTTCGCTTACCGGAAAATCATAAGGTGTACACATTTGTTAGATAAATTTTATCTCTTCTGTTCCCATTATCCCCCCCCCCAAAAAAAAAAAAAAAAAAAAAAAAAAAAAAAAAAATGTATAAAGTGTGTGTAGTAGCTTATAATGGAAGTCGTGTGGGTTTTTTACACCAGATTTTACCAGTTTTACAAATATTTGGATATTTATTGAAATCGAAAATTTATCGAAAATATGATTGAATAATTGAAAGCGATGTAATATTTAGAAAAAAAAAAAAAGTAATAGTAAACTAAATTCTGCTTTTGCCAGAATTTCATCAAAATCGTTTTTTCTGTTTCTTTCTTTTCTTTCTTTTCTTAGAAAGAAAAAGAAAAGAAAAGTAAATTACTAATAATCAGTATGGGAACGGACAATATCGAAAGTTTTTTTTTTTCCCCAAAAAACTTTAATATGGCATTATAAGGCAAAATTTCGTATAAATGCACATAATGAGAATTTTCTTTCTTTCTTTTTACTTTTGTTTGTTTGTTTCGTTATAGTAAGGAAATTTAGAAATATAAGGCAATTTAATATAATAGTTAATATTTTATATAATGTAAACTGTATTACAATAAACCATATTTTGAAATATTCCACTGAGTATTAAACAACATTTTTTAATAAATAATTTGTACAAAAAATAAACATGACTAACAAAATAATATAATTCATAGATAACTTTTATTTAGTAAACAATTTTTCCTTCGTATGTTATTTCCTATTTCTTCGTTATTCTTGCAGTGAAAATTCTAAAAGATTTAGAAAATAATCTCTCATAAAATACATTCCCTCTAAAAATCCCTTCAATTACTGGTCGTTTTCAGTGCTTTCTTTTCCAATATTCTGCAGGATTAGGAGAGATTTATTTCAAAAGTCAAGGAGAAAAGAGCATCATCTAATCAACTTTGCAATCGGATCAATTCCATTCGACAATACTTAAACCATAACTGCGACCGTCTGCCGTAAAGTATTTTCATTTTCCGCAATCTCAACTCCACTCAAAGCATGTCACTGGAGATGCCAATCACGCGTATCTAATCCAGTCAATTTTTATTTTTACTTCGTCTACCAAGCCATAGAAATGGAAACATATTTTTTGTATCATTCTTATCTCTCATTAGACATCATTCTATTTTTCTGTTGGACAATAGAAAATTCTCCATATAATGATTTTTTTGCTTTTGTGGTCATATTCGGTTACGCTCATGTCCTAAAATTGTTTTGGCTATTACGTATATATATAATGCCTAAATATTTCAAAATATCTATACATTTTGAAATATTTAGAGTAAAATAAAATTTAAAAAAATATACAAAAAATTTTATTTTTGCTTCCAAATTATGTATTAAAAATGAAATGCTTCTTTTGTTAACCTTATAAAAAAACTTGTTTATTTATTATGGCTTTTTTTAAATATTAAATGATTCCACTGTGCATAAACAGAAAATAAAATTTATGCTTTAAAGACAAATTCCTTCTCCTCATGAAAAAAATTAAATAAAATAAAAGTTGAATGATATACGTATTTTTGCAGAAATATGTCCTTTACTTCAATGTCGACATTTATTCATATCAACGACATTAACATCAAGATCTTTTTTAATCTAATGGTTAACTGAAATATCAAAAATTGTGATAGAACTTTGTTAAATTTATTTTTCAAATGATATCTAAAGCCAAATTTCGTAAATACAAAATGATGAATTCACTTGTATGCTTTTTTCAAGAACCTTCCTGCACGAGACATAGTATTTATTTGAGTCTATCACAATTTGTATCTCGAAGATTTTATATGCTATATAATGTTTTCTCTGTATCGGAAATATTCTTCAACAATAAATTTTATATGATAGTAAAATAAAACTGTTTTGGAACACATGTTCATTAACTTAAAGTTATTGGATTTTTAATGTTCTTTTTCAAACTTTTTTTAAAGGACATCTGTTTGAATCGAACTAATTCATTTTTCGTTATTTATAAGATTTAAGCAACAAAAGCAGAATAGACTGAGTTGGAAAAATTAGGAACGAAACAATTTTAAACATCTTACAGAATTTTTTTTACATCCACTTAAACCAATATGTATAAAAATGTTAAGTTGGTTTGTGTACGGCTCAAAAAATCAAAATGTTGTGCAACGATTGAGCTCAAATTTTGACACCGCTTCACAACCCGCTTCAAAGAATGCTTTTATCTATTTTTCGCGTCAGTAACATTCCCGCGACCGCAAGTAAACAGCTTTTTTAACGGTCAGCAGTGTACCAGCAAACGTGCAACATTGACACTGCAAATTTGTTTTATGTTTACCATTTATTTTATACAGCCTTTTGAGTTCAAGGCTAAAAGATACCCAACGTGATTTTTAATTCTCCCTTTCCCTATAGACAATGCCAATATAAACATTATAATATTGCACTTTACCATGAAGTGTTCACTTATCAAGGATTTTTAGGACATGACACGATTGATTGGAAATACAAATTGACAAAGGGATCTATTCACTGGATTTACAAAACAAATATTACCTTTCGAAGGAAAATAGTCAACACTTTATTCACGATTCGTGAGATAGACTCGCCACCCATTGTTTGGGGTGTGTTCTGTATTCAATATTCTTGTTATTGGACCCTAATGAATTTGAAAATGTTGGATTCGAACTGACACTTTTAACAACGATCGGTCCAACAGACTTAAGCCGTGGTTGAGGGTCGAACTTGTCATTGAAAAATGGCGGGTTCGATACTCGAATTGGCTAACTTTTCTTTATCGTGTTGTAAAGAATCTATGTTCATGATTTTTCGTGATATGAAGCAACCCACCCATTAATCTTTGTTGTTTGTGTGTATGTGTGTGTGTGTCACCCACGTGGGGTGATGGAAACCCATCCACTCATGTTCAATGAATTTTTGAAAACGCTTGACTTGAATATTTTGGGGGAAAAAGGATCTGTTGGGGATTTGGGTTTTTCCGTTTATTCTGAAAGATGTGTTTGGGGACAATTTGGAGGAGAGTCCAAAACGTTCTTCAATGAGAAAAAGAATGTACTACATCTATATATCGGAGAACGTTGTAGCATTTTATAATAATAACCTTTGTTGGGTTGGTTTGAAACCATCTCCGCAACTAATTACATTTTTTAAATTCTGTTTTCAGGGGACCCTCGGGAAGGACATGCTCCTGAGCATGTCAATTTTCGTACTTCGGCTGAACGTATCGAACAACATACATACATACAAACCTTTCCTTTGTTGTTATAGATATATAGTAAGCAATATGAAACTGAAAAATTACCAGAACATTCCTTAAAATCTATATAATATTGCTTTAACGTGGACCAATTACAATTATATTTTGTAGAAACGATATGATAGTGACTTATTAAAATACACTATGATAAAAAATAATACACAAGTAATATTTAAGCAATTGGACCCAGTTTGGTGATCTAATTAAAATAAATCTATATAAATAAAGCAAAGAGTTTGCCCGCGGAACACATCCAGGTGGGCAACTTCTATTTTTGATTAGTCTAGATTTAACTACATTGGGGAAGAAAGTCGGCCATTTTTTTTAGTAAAAACTGATGAATTTTTTAAAAAGATACTGCATAGATGTTATACATTTTTTTAAGAGATCTAAAAACTGTTCATTTTTTGTGAGGATACCATGTACATCAAGTTATTAGATTTAAAGTTATTAAGTTAAAATATGAAAATATTAGCTATAATTTAATTTTTGCATATAATAATAATATTAATAAATATGAGTTTATTTTCTTTTGACATAAAAATAAATACATTTAATTAAACGCGAACTTTAAAAAATTGTAAGAAATTAAATTATGTATATCTCGCAAAAATTGATGTCATTACCATTTTAAATTTTTCTACACGTTTATAAAGTGCTAATGTAGTTTATAGCTATAAGATTTAACAGAAAATTTAAAAATAGGGTATATAAAAAGTTTTTTTTTTTTTTAATCTTTATAATTATTTATATTTTTGTTGCATTTCGGCGATGAGTTGATATCAATATCGCAAATGCGTAAAGAAACATTTTTGCGAGAAACATCTGAGCTACTTCAGTGCCAAATTTCAAATTCCGCCACGCTGTTTCATTGTTTTTGCACAATTTTATTTTAAGTATTTTTGTAATGCGAGTGTAGAAAAAAAGGAAAAGCATTTTTTAAAATTCGTCTAACTATAGAAAATATCTCCATGAAAAATATTATGCTTTTTTCGTTCTGTTTATTATAAAAAAGAAAATGACTATTGCAGTTTTCTCCTATATTATTGACATCTCTATAAAGTAAATTAAATTAAATTATCCAGTACCAAGACGTTGCGGTGAAGAAGTCTTTGATGAAGGCAGCGAGGGGCCGAAGCGAAGTATTTAAGCAATTTCAATGTATTTTATTGCCGAAACGTCAGTGGAGGCCCTACATTGAGACTCAAAACGGTTTTGGGCTGTGTCTGTCTGTTTGTCTGTCGCGCGATAGCGGCCGCAAAAATAGCGCTATTGACTTAAAATTTGGTACACGTGTTCATGAGCCCCACGAAATCAGCTGTATAGTTTTTGGTATGCACTCCATTTGTAGTTCGTATACAGGGACACACCAAAGTTTTTCTTATCATTACGGCCTATGGGAGGAATTTGTATGTATCGCGATAGCGGCCGCAAAAATAGCGCTATTGACTTGAAATTTGGTACACGTGTTCATGAGCACCACGAAATCAGCTGTATAGTTTTTGGTATGTACTCCATTTGTAGTTCGTATACAGGGACACGCCAAAGTTTTTCTTATCATTACGGCCTATGGGAGGAATTTGTATGTATCGCGATAGCGGCCACAAAAATCACGCTTTCGACTTGCAATTTGGTACACATGTTCATAAGCCCAACGGAATCAGCTGTATAGTTTTAGGTGTGTATTCCCTTTGTTGTTCGTGTACAGGGACACGCCAAAGATTTTCTATCATTACGGCCTGTGGGAAGAATCTGTATGTACCGCGATAGCGGCCACAAAAATCACGCTTTCGACTTGCAATTTGGTACACATGTTCATAAGCCCAACGGAATCAGCTGTATAGTTTTAGGTGTGTATTCCCTTTGTTGTTCGTGTACAGGGACCCGCCAAAGATTTTCTATCATTACGGCCTGTGGGAAGAATCTGTATGTACCGCGATAGCCGCCGCAAAAATCAAGCTATTGACTTCAATTTTTGCCGAAACGTCAGTGGAGGCCCTCTGTTGAGACTCAAAAGGATTTTGGGTTCCGTCGGTCCGTCCGTCTGTCTGTCTGTCTGCCGTGCGATAGCGGCCGTAAAAACCACGCTATTGACTTGAAACTTTGTAGACATGTTCATGATCCCCACGAAATTAGCTGTAGAGTTTTGGGTGCGCATTCCATTTGTAGTTCGTGTACAGGGACACGCCAAAGTTTTTTTTATCATTACGGCCTATGTGAAGAATTTGTATGTACCGCGATATCGGCCCCAAAAATAAAGCTATAGACTTGCAATTTGGTACACATATTCACGAGCGATACGGAATTAGCTGTATAGTGTTAGGTGTGTATTCCCTTTGTTGTTCGTGTACAGGGACACGCCAAATTTTTTCTTATTCTTACGGCCTATGGGAAGAATTTGTATGTACCGCAATAGCGGCCGCAAAAATCCTTCGATTGACTTGGAAATTGGCGCACACATTCCAGCTTTCCATATAAGTAGCTGTATAATTTTCATTGCTATATTTTTTATAAACTGTGTACAGGGACACGCCAAAATTCTTAACATTACGGCGTATGGGGTGAATTTCGTTTAAACGCATTTTAATATCATTACTTTGCAATGAAGAAAATGAAACTAGAGTACGTGAGTAAGATGCTTAAACTTATGTTGCTTGAAGAAAATATGTGCTCTTAAGCTTTCTAATTAATGTACAGGACCTTACAAAAGTGTTCTGACAATGTCACTTAGTCATCCAAACGATGTTAAATTTGGAACAATTATTAATTTTAAACGCAAAATAAGCAGAATAGTTTTTACTGGTGTATACAATGTTTATGGTTCGTTTACAAAGACACACGAAAGAATTTCGTAACATTAGAGCCTATGGACGAATTTTTAATTTAAGCGCGCACTTTAATGCGTTTATGCTGAATTGAACTTAATAAAGTTAACATACATTATAAAGATGCTTAAAATTATGTTTACTCTAAAAAAAGGTTATGTATAGACTAAATAATTTATGGGACCACACAAAATAATTCCGAGTATGTACTGTAATCAACCAAATGATGTCAAATTAGTTTGAAAGATTAATGAGTCATAATTAATTAGATTTATTCTTATTATTGGCGTTTATAATGACTGTGGCTACTTTTCCGGGAAACATAAAGGAATTTCGTACTTTTATGGTGTATCGTCGGTATTTCTTAAAAGTGTATTTTAACATGGTTACACCCCATCAAATATGAAATTTTATTAGAATTTTAAAAGCGTGTTTAAATGTTGAAAATTGTGGGCATAGAATTGATAATTAGTTTAAAGGTTACGCAAAATATTTCCGATATGCTATGTAATTTTTTTTGTATGAAATTCGGTATTTATGAATTTCCGGAAAATAATACAAGACCGTCGTTTAATAAGAATGCATATTGTTGCGTACTTGGGGGTTTGTAAGTTGTCCGAGAATGAAAGGCGAAACTTTCAAAAATTCAGTGATTTATTCACAGAAAGTTCCAGAAGAATACAGGTCTATAAACCAAGTATCAGCTTCAATTCAACCAGTAAACATAGCTTAAACAACAGCCGTTAACAGCAAAACAACAGTGCAAACTGTTTAGCAATAACACATAAAGCAAGTCTCATTCAAAGAGGCTCAAAGCAAAGCAAGCATTTGACGAAACCGACACAGATCTGAGATTGGAAGCCTTGGCTAAAAAAATGCTCCTTTTATACTATTCTATCGAACACAGACTGTTCTGGAAAATTATCGTATCTCATCAGCCAATGAGATTAGAGCTTCCATATTTGGTATATCCCTAATAAGTATTTTCTCGCCAAGGTCGCCAAAAAATCGCCAAGGAGGGAAACAGTCGCCAAACTTGGCGCCAAATCCATTTCTTCCCTTATTGGAGCTTTTCAATTCGTTTTTAAAGGAAAATTAGGCTATTTTAACGCTAAAACGACTAGAAATGCACAAAATTAGCATTTTATTCCGTAACACTTTATATGATATACAAATAGGTATAGAAAGAGAGATACAGCGGGGGGTTGAGGGGGGCGGCAGCCCCCCTCAGGAATGTATCTGATTATGGTAATAAGTCGATCGAATCAATATATATCGTATTATATAATAAGAAATAAATAAAAATGACCTATTGAAAAATGTCTGATGCAAATAGGACGTTGAGGCTCCTGATCTGCAGATCCACTAGTTTTTAGTTTTAATTTGTAAAATGGTGTAAAAGATGTTGATTCTTTTTTTAATTCATTTAAATATAGTGACCAGCGAATCGGGCAAAGACTGCTAGAGAATAAATAAATAAGTACGACATCAGTCTGATTAAATCATTTTATGGAAAAAAAAAATATTTTTAAAATTTGCATCATTACAATACTTACAAGCCTTGTTGTAAAGCCAGCAATATTTTAAAGATGTAAACAAAATATGAACTTTTGTCATAAATTGACAAAACTAGTTGGCATAGGTGGACTCTGCTCAGTTCCCCATCATATTTATGTTCTCATAAATTTCTAGTGCGAGACATATTATAATCATGTTAAAAGAAATGAATTTGACCAAAGCTTGATATAGTGACAGAATGAAATCCCCGCCTAATAGGCTATCCACCGTTAACTTCGATATATATATCTTATTCTAATCTATTAATTTATTTTATCAGGGTCCATTCCGTTGTTTAGTTTTCATGCTACTATTTCCAATGCAATAATCCTCAAAATTCATATTTATATGAAAAATTAACAATTTCGCTATATTGATAAAATAGTAAATTACGAATGATTTACGAAATTTTCCTATTAGAATATTGGGCCGCGGTAGTCCAGTCGGTAGAGCGCCGGCCTCGTAATTGGAAGATTGCGGGTTCGGTACTCGAGCCGGCCAAAGACCGTCGTGTACACTAATGGTGGCTGGTGCACGTAAAATCTGTCGTGGCCGCAATGTCCTCCATGTTCCCATCAAAAACTACACCTCTGGGGGTCACCGAAGCGGGAGAGTCATTCCTTCCGTGGAGGATCAAAATTGTGATGGCATGTCTCCGGACCACCTCTAGGGGTGTGTCCCAGACCGTCGCCAATTGCCCATCTGAGCAGCACTAGTGCGACGATAAACCCAACCATCAACCTATTAGAATATTTGTATTCAATATTCATGCCAGTATCCTATATAATATTTCGAAAGTGGTTTGACATCTTTACGATGAAAATATCCCTCAAGATTGACGTTTATGTGAAATTTGGCTCTATGCTGCCATGTTAAGAAATTCGTAATTTTCCAATAACTTACGAAATTTTTATATTGGAAAATTCATAGTCATTAATATTCATGCCAGTGTTCTAAATAATATTTCAAAAGTAGTCTGACATCTTTACGATGAAAATATCTCTCAAAATCGATGTTTATGTGAAATTTTGCCCTATACTGCTATGTTAAGAAATTCGTAAATTTCCAATAACTTGCGAAATTTTCAAAGTAGCATATTTATAGTTACTAATGATCATTCCGGCATCAAACCTGATATTTTAAATTTGGTCTGACATTTTTACAGTAAAAAGTTTGCATTTAATGCACGTTTAAGTGAATTTTTGTAATATTCTCCCATGTTAAGAAAATCGTAAATTTCTCATAACTTACGAAGTTTTTTAATTCGAATGTTGCAAAAGAATAGGGTTCTTGCCGGTATCGAAAGTAATATTTTAAAACTGATCTGACCTCTCTGCGATCATTTGTTCATGAGATATCGTGTTAACAGACTAACAAACTAACGGACTAACACACTAACGGACTAACACACTAACGGACTGACACACTGACAGACACCCTACAGACAGACACCATACAAATTTTGTCATTTTCGGATTCCTAACACCTGAAAACGTGTAAAAAAGACAAAAAACCGAGGTCGAATATTTTCACGAATACCTAAGTTCCCCATACCTATAGTATGATGGGGAACTAAAAACGCTATAATAAAATATATAATCAAAATAGGTACTAAGTGTTTTTAACAAAAAAATATGCCAAAATGAATAAATAATAATAATAATTTAAGAGACATCTCGCTAACATGGCGTCAAAATTTTAAAAGTCGTCATAGAGGGTCCTTTATTAAAGCTGTCTTTCCTATGAAAATATGAAAACTGGGTCATCCTCATCAAACATGAATTTTATTTTGAAATTTTTCTTTGAAGGATTTGGATTAACTATTATTAGCGTTTCTTCCCACAAAAACTGGTAATAATTTGGTTTCTGCTGAATTAAAATTTTAATTGGGTGGTGAAATTGATAAAGGACTTATAAGTTTCAAATTTTAAAGTAAATAAACTAGTATGTTGTGGCCACCACATGACCTTCTTCTATATTTTCCTGTACAAATTCACTCAGTAAAAGATATTTATTAAAATTACTAAAAAAAATAATAATCTTTCATGATAATGCATACGATTTCCATATTAGAGAAGTAATACAACACTAAATATTAAAAAAAAAAAAAAAGTCCATTTTATTCTCAATATAAAAATATATAAAAAATATAAAAAATATATATATATATAAAAATATCAAAATAGTTTTATATATAAAAAATATATTTAAAAAAAAAAAAAAAATAAAAAATAAAAAATAATCTGTTTTTTTTTTTTTTTTTTTTTTTTTTTTTTCCGTTAAAAGTAAAAACAAAGTCGATTTAAATTATCGCAGATATATAGTTCAACCATTCATTTTAAAGGTATTGACGAGACCTTTCGAAATATACCCATCTTGAAAATTTACTCCCCCCAAGGCCCAGGGGGAAGTGATGCCTCCACATGCACAATTTGTTTTCCTCTTTAACTACTACTACTATCAATACTTCGTATTAATTTTACAATCACAAGTTAAAAATAACTCTCATTATGTACATTTATACGAAATTTTGTCCTATACTGCTATGTTAAAAATTTAGAAAAAGTGCGATTACAGTGCCGCCTCATGAGTGATTGATACCCAAATCTAATCAGCACCAGTTTATGTCAGGGGCCAACTAAATACCAAGTTTGGTTAAATATCGTTCTCTCGTTCGTGAGATACAGCGTCGACTAGTTAGATACACACACAGAGACAGACACACAGACAGACATTTTCTAAAAACTATCAAATCGTGTTCAGGACATCCCAAAACGTGTAAATCCATCTAAAACTGGAGTTCGAAAATTTTTATGAATCTAATACTTTCTCTATATTACATATAGAAGAATGTAAAAAAGAAATAAACTGCGAAAATTTCGCATGGGTTTGCTAGTATTAATTATTATTATTATTATTGAAAAGAAATTTCAATGATCAGTACGATTTTCAGAACTAATTTTTTAAAGAAATTTTATTATTGAGGCTTATTTCATTAAATATTTTATATAACTTTATGCATGTATATTATATAATGCGTCTTTGATATTTCTTTATTTAAGAAAATTTCAAAAAGAATCTCACACGCAAAAAATAAAAAATAAAAATACTTCAGTTAGCATTTTTCAGTACATGTCACCAAAACTTTCCAGCAAAAATCTCTTTTATGTACCCAAAATCCTGTTGCCATATTTTATATTTTATTTTCTAAATACAATGTTGATCCCCTATTGAAAAACCATCTGGTGCTGTATTCTTCAATTTGCATATCTGTCACGTGAAAAAGAAGATCTATATATATTTTCCAGACAGGAAATATTTTTCAATAGATCTAGTTTATTTTGTAAGAACTTGAAAGAACGCCGATTTTGTATATTAATATTAGAAAATGTGTGGTATTTTGGATAGAGAAAAGTTTTAAAATTTAATAAATCTAGGTATTATTTATTTCATTTAACTTTGCATGACAACATAAAATTTTAAAATATTATTATTATTTTTTTTTTTTTTTTACAAAAATATTTATATGTTAATATATGTTGTATATATATATATATATATATATATATATATTACACAAAAAAATTGATATACACTATTTGTATTCAAAATGAAATAAATGGTAAAAACAAGAGGTAGTTTAAAAGATAGTTAATATTATACAAAATTTTATTTACGTCAATATATTTTTACTCTTTTTTAGGACTGAAGGCCTATTAGTCTCAATCTGGGATTTTTGCGTTGTCGTTTTCGATAGTTGGACATTTGTCGAAATCATTTTTCGATAGTTGGACATTTATCGAAATCTAAAATTTATCGAAAATATAATTGAATAATTTGAAAGCGATGTTATAATTGGGAAAAAAAAAAAAAAAAAACTAATAGTCCTCCGTCCTAAACTAAATTCTGCTTTTGTCAGAATTTCATCAAAATCTTTTATTATTATTATTATTATTGAAAGAAAAAGAAAAGAAAATTAATAATAATCAGTATCGTTACAAGCGATATCGAAAAAGTTTTTTTTTTAATAATTTTGAATCAGGAAATAAAAAGTGCGCGTGAAATAATATGAAATAAAAATAAGTTAAAAAAATTAATTTAATGATTTAATGTTTTTGTTTTCGAGGGCTGCTCATGCATATAAAAAATGTGTATTAAAACGAGTCGAAGAAGGAAGCGAAATAAGCATTGAGTTATATTATGATAAATGCGATATATAATATGATACGATATATTAGACCTATCGTCCAGGGTTAGTAGGTATTTTCGTTAAAAGAAATAGTTTGTTCGTTCGGTGCAGCTTGAATATTAGCCCCGTGAGGTACAACTTTCACATTAGTCCCTCGAGGTACAACTTTCACTTTAGTCCCGTCAGGTACAACTTGCACATTAGTTCCCTTTAATTTCCTTTTTTTTTTTTTTTTTTTAAGCCCGATAAAGTGTAGAAAAATTATAAGTCAAAATTAAAAATTAAAACTGTTCAAGCAGTTACATTGCACATATTTTTTAAAGTGAATTACAGAAGCTTTACGTCTAATTTAAATTTAAATATTAAACTTTAAATCCATTTTTGCCAGTTGCCGAATTGTACGATATGCAAGATTCTGTGCCCGATTCTTTAAACGTTTCTGTATCGGTTCCAACGTGTCCAAAAGTTGCAAGCGGTTGATAACCAACTACAGATAGATTTTGCGAACGAATTTCTTATCCAGTATGACGAAAATATCAGTTGGCCTTGACACATTCTGTGGACGGGTGAGGCACACTTCTCGTTAACTGGAAACGTGAGTTCGAAACGAAACATACATTGGTTTCATCTTCTCGTTTCGAAGCAGAATTAGTAAGCTTTAGTTAAGACTACTATATAACAGGCTGAATGATTTGTCCGTCAAGTCCGTCATTGCTAAACCTAAGATTACTGTATAATAGTCTTATATACTCTCATATAATAGTCTTATATTGTAGTCCATCATTGCTAAACCCAAGATAACTATATAATAGTCATATATAGTCTCATATAATAGTGTTATATGGTAGACTTAGGTTTAGCAATGACGGACAAATGACGGCGAATGATTCAACCTGTTATATAGTTGTCTTACCTTTAGTGAGAACCGAAGACCCAGTGTTAAATCTGACGTCATTAAAAAATGAAAGTCTTGCTGTGGTAGGCACATCACAGTTTTTTTTTTTTGTTGTTGTTGTTTCTTTTTAACCTGCCTAGCACTGGTGATTTTCTTGCTACAGGTACCGTTCCAACGCTGTTTATGGATTTTTGCTATGGAGATCCCATTTCAATTTAAAAAAAAAGTAGGTGTTTCTATTTGACATTTTTGAAATTTTGTCACTGTAACCGTAACTGTTATAATTTAACTTGTTTTTTACATGATTCTTGAGTGCATACCTCAAAATAACTTGCAAGAAACTTTTATTCTGTTTCTGTGAACGGTATGATAGCTAACGGTCTCATATATTGGGATAGTTTTTTTTTTCTTTATAATCACCCTGTATATATATATATATATATATATATATATATATATATATATATATAAATGAAAATTTTGTGAGACCGTTATAGCTCGGTTAGTAGAGTATCAAGCTCGTAATCCAGGAACTGCCAGTTCGATACCCGATTGTTTCTACAAATTAATGGTTGCTGATGAGAGTGAAATTGAACATCCCATATAGCAAATATTCTTCCGTAAGAGCTCCCACGGTAAGCCACAAATTTCCCGTATTCCTCCCAGCATATTCCGTAGGAATGCAATATGTCCTCCGTAGCGGCCTCTGTAGGAACTTTGTCATTTCGTAGCTCTGTCGAAGTTCCCGAGAACTACCTCTGTCAAATCCTTCCTAGAAATATCAAATTAGATAATCCCTCAAATTTCCTAAATATGTCCGTCTTCCTCCGGGGAGAATCCAGGAGGTTCAGGATATCCCAGGGAACGATGTAGGAAATTCATTGTTAGATGAGTGGTTGGAATGTCTTCATGTTTTCAAAAAAAATTGCACCTCTGAGTTGGTTCGCTGATTGGGTTTACGTCGGATTACTACTGCGCTATGGATAATTTTATACCTTTGGGAGTAATACAAGTGGGAGATCTATTTCCACCAAAAAGAGTCAGGGTAGTAATGATATCACGCCCACCCCTAAGGCTTAATCCCAGATCGTCGTCAAGCATCCACTGTGTCGATCTAGTTCACCATTAAACACATTGAACATCAAACATTAACATATGCATAAATGGATTCAGCAAAGTCTGACATTCTTTTTCTTTTCTTTTTTTATTTCTTTTTTGCTTATTTCTTTTAAATTTTGTATTCATGTTTAACGAAATACAATTCATATGTATAATTATCCGTAAATATTTTACGAACATAAAAAAAAAAAAGTGCTTAATAAATGTACATATACGTGTAAACTTTTCAGACATTCTACAGAAAGAAAGGAAAAGTATGTCACATGAAGGAATAAATGGAAGATTTAATTAAAAAATGAAAAAAAAAAAAAAAAAAAAAAAAAAAAAACATATCTATGCAATAAAAAAGGAAATTATATAATTAACAAAATTTAATCAATGGCATTGATTCAGTAATCTACGCAAAAATTTGTACATTTATGTGTATATTTAAGAATATAGCCAAACAATTACAGACATCAATGACCTAATCTCTTATACAAAACAAAGCCATTTAAAAATTCTTGTGATGCCACTCGACTTCCGAGCAATAAGTACGTGTACCTGTAAAAATCTACAAGTGCTAGACTGATCAAAATGTATAATGTTAGTGCGATTGTTACCTATAATATGCATATGCATTTTCAGAACAATCGGATGAGCCATTTAGACTCTATCACATTTTAAATAATTTGAGCCCATAAGCCACAATAATAAAGTATTTTTCTTTATGTCCTTGTGAGCAAACTATAACTGTTAGATTCAGCAAAATCTATATGGTTTGTGAAACTGCGATCTGTAACATGTGTATGAATTTTCAGTTCATTCAAATAAGGAATTTATATGCATTCACACTTTAAATAATTTGAGTGCATAGGCCTAAGGATAAAGAATATTTCTTGGTGTCGCTGTGAAAAAAAACTATAACTGGTAGATTCACCGGAATCTTTATAGTTCATGCGACAGTGATTTACAGTACGTACATAAATTTCCAGCTCAATCGGATAAGTCATTTAGACGCTAATGATTTCAGACTATCATAACAATAAAGCATTTTTTGTTGTGTGTCTGTAAAAAAAACTATAAGTAGGGTAAGTGCACCAGTGATTGACACTTTTAGAGCAATCTCTGATGTTTTTAATGTTCTAGTCATCAGAAAATATTTTAAGAAATCTTAAGTTAGTACATATGGCATGAAAAACATACAAAACCATATATACAGTCGGTAACAAAAGTGTCCGAACACTAGCGAAAATCCCTATCTAAAAAAAGTACACTTCATACGGTTTTGTTAAATAAATCCTTATCGAATCATGTCCTTACACTGACTAAGAACAGGATTCGACAAGGATTTATTTAACAAAACTGTATGAAGTGTACTTTTTTTACATAGGAATTTTCGCTAGTGTTCGGACACTTTTGTTAAAGACTGTATATTAAAATATATACATTTTATAACAATTATTTTTTTATGAATTTTTATTTGACACCAACTCAATAATCCAGTAATTGACACTGTCAGTTTTTCATTTTATCAGTAATTGGCCACCTATGTTCCAGTGCTTGACACTACTAGTTATTCATTTTACCAGTTATTAGCACCCTATGCTCCAGTGTTTGACATAAAATGTTAAGATTCCTATATGTAAAATATATGATTTTCTTATTTTTCTTATTTCTTATTTATTTTGGGATAGATGTCAATTACAGGAGCATGCCAATCACTGGAGCACCTACCCTACTAGATTCATCGTGAGCTATATAGTTTGAGCAGGAGTGATCTTTAACGCCTATGTAAATTTTCAGCTCAGTCTGATCAGGCATTTAGACACTATTTTTTTTTTAATAATTTCAGCTCATAGACCATAATGATAAAGAATATTTTGTTGTATCCCTTTAAAAACCTATACGTGCTAGATTTACTAAAATTTGTACAAGTAATGCATCTGTGACCTATAGCATGTGTATAAATTTTCAGCTCAGTTAAATAAGGTGCTTAGACGCAATTGCAGTTTAAAGAATTTTGCCCCGTATATAGACCATAATGATATAGAATTTTTCTTTGTGTCCATGGAAAAAAAAAAATACTGTAGAAATTCACCAAACTTTATACAGTTCGTGTGACAGTGAGTCATTACATATGTATAAATTTTCAGCTCAATCGAATAGGCATTTAGAATCAAAAGGCATTTAAAATTGAATAAGGCTATCACGCTTTACATAATTTGGGTTGTTAGACCATAATGATGAAGAATTTTTTTTGTATCCCTGTAATAAAACTACAAGTGCTAGATTTACTAAAATGAATACAGTTCGTGATATGATGACCTATGACATATGTACCAACTTCCAGCTCATTCTAACAAAGTTTTTAGACGCTATCGTTTCCACTCACGTACAGACACATATACATCATCGTTAAATTAGTAAATATGAATTCAGAGGACATAAAAAAGTGTAAAAACACAAAAATCTGAAACTCTGACTTTTGACATGATTACAATACTTTCCTCACTAGCGTTCGGAAAGTAACAAGAATGCAAAATATATTCAATTGAAAATGTTGTAGGAAGGTAAAATAAAAGTTAGAGTAAAAATTACTTACTCCCAGGTAATCCGCGATTGTAATGAAATGCTCGCCATCTAGTGGGCTAAGGTGAAATTACAATTAACATGCGTTAATTCGGCTTTCATCAAGCCGCCATTGCTTGCCGATGTTTAGTTTCACATATATTTATTGAATAAAAATGAATAAACGCCGTAAAAAAGATAACACATGCTGTTGTGTGCTACAGTGTAGCTCCAATGGATCAAGAAATCCAGAATTAAGCTTTCATTTATTTCCAAATGACAAATTTAAAATTTCAGTTGCTTCGGCTAATAGAAGTAAAGAATTAATCAGATGATTTGAAACTAATATTTGTTCAACTTCAGTTAAAAATCTACTTCCGATCGAACTTTGAATAAACTGAAATATTTTTTTCCCAAAAGCAATCAATTTCCCATGATGTAATTGCGGAAAAATTATAGTACGAATATTAAGTAGAATAACAAAAAGAACAATAATAAATACACGTGGCTATTATATTTACTAACAACAAAAGCTGAAAAAGCGCCATCTATCGATCATTACAAACGCGGATAGAAAACTCATTTACATACGAAAATAATAATGAATCTTAAAGTTTATTATCATAACATGCTTAAAATATTTCTTCATAGAAAGCACAAATATACAGGGTGGTCATAATTAAACTGAAAGTCTTTACAGTGTTCTGTAGAGTGATCAAATTGCGCAAATGGCGCCAAATTTTGTAGGATGATTTAACGAGACTTGGGACGAAAGATTGCTTAAACAAATATTAGTCCCAAAAGTCGCCATTAGTGGAATATGGGGCACTGTGTAAAAGAAATGAGAGTTCTAAAAAAAAAAAAAAAAAAAACGCAAAATCAATACTAAAATGAGATTACTTTTATTTAGCAACAGATCAAACTTAACAACGCTCGAAGTTACAGATACATTTGAGGCGATGACTGAACAAGTCCTCAGTATGTGAAGTTGCAGATAAAGAATATTCATCAAAGTTTATGTAATTTTTTTGCTTTTTTTTAAAATTGTTACCACATTGAACTTGAATTAAATTGTTAAATGGTACTAAATAAGTAATAATTTTGTTTCAGTCCTAATTCTGCGTGTTTTAGAACTCTCATTTCTTTTACACAAAACCACATATTCCCCTAGCGGTGACTTTTGGAACTGATTTTTTTTTTTTAGTACAATCCTTCGTCCCCCGTCTTGTTACTTATATAAATGCAATATTGCTATATTATTTTTCTTTAGGTTCATATAGTCCATTCCATAATGCTACATTTCCCACTCAGACTATGCTACCACTCATAATAGTTAGATATAAGTCCAACGAAACCATAAAGTAATAAAACATGTTGAGAAAGAGATCTCAGTGCATTTGTATTTCTATTACAGCCTAAAAATATATTTTATGTATTGTATAAGTAAAAAGGTATTTCGTCGTATAGATAAGTATCATTGTTACAAAAAGTGCATTGTGAGGTTTCAGGAATGATTATTCGTATTTCTACCTTTTAGGAGCTTCATATATTTCTATTTACGTAAGAGGTAATACAAAAGACCTTTATTTATAAGCAAGATATTTTTTTTAAGATTTTAATGTACAGAATTATTAGTATTTTTTGTAAATTCTCAATTTAATGTCCAAAGTTCGAGAAACTGCATTTATGTATCGATAAAAAAATTAAGTAAACTTTTCAGTCGAAAAATATTAATAAATAGAATAAATAAGTAATTAACAGAATTAAAAAAAGTTTAATTAAATATTGATTGAAATGGTTACTTGGTTATAGCATTAATACCTCAAAATCCTGACCATGAGAACTAATGACTATTTAAAACATAAACAAATGACTTTTAGAGTATAATTTTGCAAAATTCCAAAAATTACTGCAGGTTTATTGTCTGCGTAATTTTTCTTCTTAATGGTATATTTAACATTTATTGCTTTTTTCAAATCAATATATAATGGATGTTGCATATATTTTACTGTGGGACTAGAATCGAATACCAAAGTTTCCGAAAATGACAATTATTTTCATACTTACCCAGATAACATAATGGTATCCTGAAAAAATCCAGAAGATGTCCCTTTTAGGATATCTTATTATATTCTGGATAATATAAATTGTCTTTTTTTTTTCATTTGGAGGATGTCTTCTAGATGTCAAAATGTCACACTCAAATGTCACAGTTATGTCATTGACTTAGCTTTAGTTTAAACTGTTAAAACTGTTAAATTGCGGAATAACTATCCATACTAGCATAAAAAAAAAAAAAAAAAAAAATAGGTTCTTGGGTTACGAAATTAAAAAACAGAATCCTTTTGTTATTTTTTTAGTTTAATATCGTATTTCCCTGCGTTTTATTAAAAATCAATATTCAAATAATTCTACTGTTTAATTTTCTAAGTGAAATTTCATCCAGCATTCCATATGAAAATTTATGTGATAATGACTTTTATTTTCAAGAGTGAAAGTATAATGAAATGGACAATTAAGAAACAAAACCTTAATTAGCCATTGCAAAAGAGTAATATTTTAAAGGGCCACCCAATGATAACACATTTTATTTATAAAGACACATATTTAATATGAACAACTCATCTAAAATTATGTGTAATTTTATACCGCAGTATACAAAACAATGATCATAGAAATAATTATAAGGTATCTTTTTCCGTGTAGAAAATCTGCATGATAGTACCCACTTACCTAATATAATTTTCAGAAAAAAATCACAAATAAAATCACTGGAAATTTTCAGATTTTCTTCATATTTCTTTTCTTTTCATTATATATGTATGGGTCATTGCCAACACAAGGGGTAGAAATTATGTCCCTTAGCCCTCAAAAATATAAAATATTTTCAATCAGAAAAAAATTTACAGCTAGGCTATTTCTTACGATTTTTTCTAGTTCAATATTAAAATAAAAGTTTTTAATGTTATTTATTTTTCTTAGAAATCTATCGATAAAACCTGGAATATCCACTCCGTGGACTGTCCCCAAAGAAAGTCTCCAGAATATAGCATTTTTTTCAAACTTAGTATCAATGTTTTTTAATTACATTTTGATTTAAGCAGAACATAGTTATCCTTAAAAATATATTTATTAAATTTTGGAGTTATAAAATGAATCTTGTTTTTTTTAATTAATTTATAACAAATGTCCCTAATGAAATGCATCCACTCCGTGGACAACTATTTAATTTCCCATAAAATTCAGTAGATGGCACTGCCTGTCACCAGTGTGTAACTGAGAAGAAAGAGGGGGTAGCCATCTTTGTTTTCACCTACATGTGCTGAACTCAATGCTTTACTTCGTTCTGTTAAAATTGATTTCATCTGTGATACCTCTATTTGGCTATCTCATCAGTCCACTCCGTGGTCAGAAGTATGCAGGTAATTATAAGGATTATTTATTATCTAATTATTATTACAATTAATGATTATAAGGCTTAATTCGACACTAAAGTTAAATTGTTCCTGACATTGTTGCTTTGTTCCTTAAAATTCAAAATCAGACATTCTGTCTACTCCGTAGACTTCCACTCCGTAGACATCATATGATCACGGAGCGGACACTTCTTTCCACGGAGTGGATACTTTCAAAATTAATCTTAAAAATAGATACACTTGAAAAATAATTTAAATATATTTGATAAATAAATTTTATCCCCCCTTTTTTTGTTAGCCTACTGGTTGCTTAAGGTGCAAATGAAAATATATTTCCCCTCCTAACTTTTATATTTTTAGTCGTGATTTTCTAAAAATGTCATTTCAACTTCTTTAAAACAGTATTTGCTATTTTTTACTGAACTGTTAAGCATTTCGCTTCATGGTTTAAATGTAAGAACAGAATTCGTATAATATAAATTTAAGAACAGTTTTATGAGTGTTGTTTACAGAGTTATGCAAAAGGTATAATGTATACTATATGTCTTTTTTTTTTTTTTTTAAGTTTTAAAGATAAAATGTAGAAAAGGTGACATAACACTTTAGAAAAATAATTGCTAAAGTATAATTAAATTTAGTTTCAGAAGAAAAAAAAAATATTTTTGTTTTACAGCAAAACTAAAATTGTTTTGTATTTTTATTAATTGAATAACTTTTTTATAAAAACAATACTTAAAATATATATTTGCTTTGTTTGCAGAAATGTATTATGCCGTTCAAGAAATATGGAAATTCAGATGTAACCCAATGCAGAACAGACAAACGTGCACAAACCTTAGCTCAAACTCAGTCAAAAAGAAAATTAGGTGCAGTTGAAAATCAAAAAGACAAGAAAAAGAACAAGAAAAAAGAAACTTTCCAGCCAAACTACAAAAAAAGTAAAGGACAAACTATATATATATATATATATATATATATATATATATATGCAGAGAGCAAGAGAAAGAGTAATGCTCCTATTACACACAAGTTTTCGCTACAACTTTTGAGACAATTGTTAATTTGGCTCAAATCACGTCAATGCCCAGTGTAATAGAAATTGGGAATACGAAATTTTTTTCTGGCTAGTCAGACTGTGATAAACCAGTGAGAAGAAAGCTCCTTATGTGCCGAGAAAAGACAGCGCCGGTGGGAATTCATTCACCGTTGTTCTCTTCGCTCTCCCATGTCGTCCCCGTTAAGACAGCGATAAATAGGTGTGCCTTGACATGTACGTCGTCAGAGAGGATCCTGGTTGAATCCAAGTTTGCTGACATCACCGCCCTAGACGAAACCAGTTATTTGGCCGATGATGTCGAGGGTTACGCATGTTCTGTACACCGGGTAAACCAGTTTTTCGAACAATTTTTGATTCAACTATTGTAACCTTCTTTTGGTTTACAGCTTCCAAAATTTGGAGCGAAAATTGGATGAAATGAAAGTCGCGTGAAACATCTTTGAGTATAATAGGAGCATAAGAAATGATCCCGCAAGACATGAAAAAGGAAAAGATAAAGAAAGATAAATATATTACAGAAGGAAGAATACTGTAGTTGAAATGTATGAACGAATGAAAAGAAGTGTTAGGAAAAAATGGAAGAACCAAAACAGAAATCAAAGGGAGAGATTGAAGAAAGAGCATAATATTTGAAGAACATCTCAGAGATGATACACCTCCTGAGACACCTCGTTCAGCAGCCATAAACATCACACTACCACAAATTAATCCATCTCTGACAACAAGACCATCTGTATTATCATCTAGCAGATTAGAAAGTGGAAAAAAAGGTCGAAAAAGAACAGTGAAAGGCTTCCTGAAGAAAACAAAAAATTGGTTAAGAAGCTTGAAAAATACATAAACAATACTACTGATTCTGAAATACTCAAGAGAAAAGTGAAAAAAATTATCACAGAAGCAAATTCAAAAGAAATTGAAAAATGTATTATTTTTGGCGAGGTTGTAAAAGAGCCAATAAAAGAAAGTTTTTAAGGTGCAAAATCAAAGAAGAAACTTAAAGTAATCTTCCAAGTTTTAACAGGAAAAATAGCAAGGAAATACAGGTGTCTTCAACATATGAGATCAATCACTTAAACAAAACAACAAAAAAAAAAAAAAAAAAAAAAAAAAGAAAAAAAAAAAAAGAAAAAAAAAAGAAAAATGAAAGAATATGCGGAACTAAGAATTATTTTCCTGTTATTTTCATTTTTCAAAAGAATTAAAGTAAAAATATTTGTTGATTATTTTCTAAAACACAAGTAAAACAATATGGATGAAAAGATACAGCTGCAACAGAACTTTCAGGTTTGAATATTTATAAGAGTCCACTCCGTGGTCAGTGATGTCCGCTCCGTTGAAACATTAATTTTCAAATTAATTAATTACCAACCAAAAAATAGCTAACGAGATAGCTCATCAAGTAAATTAGATTCATAGTTGTCAAGAAGGAATTAAGGAATTTTTTAAAAAAATTTTTGGCAAAATTTCTATTTTTTCAAATTAGTCTTCGTTTTCTAACCTTTAGATTGGCAGTCACCCGTATATATATATTAATAAAAGACATTTAAATTATTGTAAAAAAACATTATTACAATTTCAATTTTAGGATTTTTTCTTTTATTTATGTTTATTTTTCTGCTGCTAAGTTAAAAAATTATAAGATAAAAAAAACTTTTTATATACCATGTTTTTAAATTTTCTGATGAATCATTAATGAAATACGCGAGGATAAAAAATAATATTTAAGCAATATTTAAGCAAGCGGACTCAGTTCAGTGAACTAATAATAATAATAATAATAATGAAATTGGTTTAAAAAATAAAATATTACTCATTTTAGAACAACGTATATTAACATCATACATTAGCACTTATCAATGTGTATAAAATTTTTAAAGTGATAGTATGACGTCAATTTTTTTTTTTTTTTTTTTTTAGATACGTCATTTAACTTTTTATAATTTTTTAATGTTCACGTTTAACTAAATGTATTTATTTTCATGTTCTAAAAAAAATGAACTCGTAAACTTTTTTTGGCATCAATTAAATTATAGCTAATATTTTAATGGCTATTTTTATTTTTAAGAGCTTATTACTTTCATAATTTAATTAATTAAAACAAAACTATTCGAAAATTTGAAAATTTGACTTTGAAGTATTGTGTTGTCATCGGGTTCTGAGCTACTGTGAAAGTTTCAAATGTCTAGCTAGTCAGGAAATTAGTTAAAAATAGATTGCACGATTTGTATCGGACAAACAAATACACAAACAAACAAGAATAGAAGTTAATAAAAACATGGTAAAATGATTAGCAAGCATTAAACGAAATTAGTGTTACATTAAAAATCAATTATTACCTAAAATGTTACTGAAAAGAATCACCTTTTCACCATATAACAGAAATTCCATATATAATAACTGTGTCTGCAGAATAAATAGAGAAATAAAAAGAAATAACGTTAATTATATTTTTAATGAATGAAAAAATGTAATAGATGGCGCCACACCATCGTTTGTCTCTGGACGCTGAATGTATCCTTTGTGTCAGGATTAACCTAAGACTCCTATAACACGAGCTGGCTCGCAGCTGGTCATTGTTGCCCGGCGGAAATATAGCTTGGCGACGTTTAGTTGCAGACGTATTACTCGGTGTCTTTATCGCCTAAAATGGCGAGTTTGCCTAAACAGAAGAGCGTTGTTATTATTTGTATTTGATAAGTTTGGCAGTAATATTTGGCGAAATTTTCTTTTTACCCTTGTAAAAAGTAGCCATCACTGTTGCTGTTAAATTAGTTAATTTTAGATATTTATACACGTTGAAAAGGTTGAAAAGTAGTGTAGGTTGTAAAATACAACAGTTAGATAATCAAACAGAAATAAAAATAAAAAATTGATACAAAAAATGCAAGAAAACATATCATAATTACACTTCATACTTGTGATTGAAAGCTAAGCGTACAATTTTCTTTTGGACAATTAATAGCCCATTTTTTTTCGCCTTTCTTCATCTGTTGGAAATCTAAACGTTCTAAAAGCAGTTCTGGTATGATTTGAGCAATTGTCGGCTGCAAAACCTCCATTTTATGTGATTTGATAACACTTGAAATTTGGACCGTGTGGGCAACAATCGCTGAGTGGGAAACAAAATGCCTGATGAGCAAGCCTGTATTGGAGGAGCTCTAGATTAACCAATCAAATAAAACCTTACGTCACTATCGTATCGTTTCGACAAAACTTAATCGTACGCTGTTAAAAATAGTTTCTCAAAAATGAGCAAAATTGTCTCAAACTATCTCCGAAACAATATATACTTAAATTTGAAAATCCCATGTACTCATTTTTGAGTGTATTAACATGCTCAAAAATGGAGTTGACCACTAAGAATCCCAATATCCCATTTTTGAGCATGTCAATATACTCAAAAATGAGTACATGGGATTTTCAAATTTTAGTATATATTATTTTGGAGCTATTTTGAGACAATTTTGCTCTTTTTTGTGAAACCATTTTTAACAGTGTAACTGGTCCATGTTAGAGAAGTATTACATAGATAGGTTTCTTTTCGATTAAAATAAAGACTTTTACCGATACTGAAAATAAAATGTATATTACATCAAAGTATATTTGCAGAATACTGTATTTAGATATCTAAATTTTATTTGAAATATTTAGTCGTAATATTTGTTTCCACCCTAAAAAACACATTATACACCTTACATGAATTTTATACCTGTAATTTTTTACTTTGTATCTTATAACCATATATGCTAACATTCAAAATTTATTCAGTAGTATTATTAGTTTTTTCCCATCTCAGGTTTTGAAGAATAATTTTCTTCTTATTTTATCGCAATCATATAATTATGATTATATAACTACGGTAATATTATTTTCGTATTACTCTGAACCCTGGTGAATACTGGTACCAAACGAGTTGCAAATGTTTCCAACTATGCGCATATCATATTGCGGAACACTTCACAATCTCGGTATTTTTTAAATCAGAAATTGTATTAATATTTTTTTTTATATTCAAAGCACTTCTTTTCTCTTTTACAATTTAGAACATCTTTCATTTTCTATATACTATTTTTTATCAGTTTTAATTGCTTGCATTATTCTTCAGAGGTGACCGAGAAATCGACACCTGAACCCAAGAGAGTTTTTACACTCTGTTCATTTAATATAACATACATCGTATTCTTTTTCAATTTAATCGTGATATACGCTGGAGGGTTTTTTGCAGTTACGTTATTACCTCTTGCACAAGTCTCCTGAATTAGTTTTCCTTGTCAAGTCGGCATGGGAAGTGACTACAGTGGTATACAGGGAACTCTGACTGTTGATAGTTAAAGGAGAGGCAAAAATTAAGGCGAACTACTTCTGAAACTGGTTGAACTGGGTGGTGGTATGTAGTTGTCGTCAAAACTGTTTAGGGACGCATTATTCATGTCTCTTCGAATTTTTAATATCTAAGAGTTCCTTGCCTCAGCAAATATCCGTCGCCTTTCTCTACAATACTTGTCCTGAATGACCGCAATGGTAACAGATTGGTACACTCCTCCGTAAGACTTCTTACGTTGGAGAATGGTGTCATTTTTGGGATCCAACTGGAACTGACTGTTGAGTCGTCATATTGCGACTTCTTCACCTCGTGAGAGGAGTCAAAGCTTCCCATAATTCCTCTTGAAAAACGAGGCAATGTCCATTACATTTTAAGATTCATTGTTTTGTTAGATTCAATTTAACCCATTAACGCCCAGCGTCCTCATTTTAGGACAGCTAATAAAATAGTACGTATAAATTTTTTTTTTTTGGTTTCTTTTAATGACTTCTACTTTCTAATGACAGTTTATAGCATCAATCTAAATGATCCCTTAAAGTTTTATGTGCCTGATATTAATTATTATTAGATAATTTGGATAGAAATTTTATGATTTTTCATTCATCACATGTAACTTTGTTTTTTGCACAGACATACCAACATAAGTCAAGTTGAAATAATACTTTACTTTCGAGGTCTTTGTCAGCATATAATTGGAAATTAATCTATTATCTCGATTTTTTTCGCTAGAACACTAAATGTCCTCAAATGAGGATATACTTTAATTTTAAAACTATCCGAAGAACTGTTTAATTTAATATATTTTACTGTATGTTGCCCATATTAATTTAGAATTGAAATATTCATCAAAATATATTTTGCGAAATTAATTCGGGCTTTAACGGGTTAAAGACAAAACTTCTTGAAGCTCTTCCCTATTAACATAGCGTATCAATGATGCCCATTTCAGATGTCCTGCGTCGATGTCCATTTCAACTGACATTGTAGATAAGTTAGGTTATCTCTGGAATCTTCATCGAATGCTATTCAATGTAACAGCAATGTTCCACTTTCAAATGTCAACAGGATCTGGCACAGGCCCTTTGTAATACCCTTTATGAAGTGAGCCAATATTCTTCTTCTTTCATATAAGGGTAAATTTTCCAGTACACAGAGAATACGCCTTGAATATAGGACTCGGACGTCTCTCCAACTTGCTGTACACCGGTATGCAGTTACCTCACACCTTGTCGTCTTACACCATCTGTCTGGCAAAATTTATTCTGTAGTGTATTCTGGTATACAGTCGAACTAGTAAAAGTGTCCTCATTGTTTTCAAACCATTGCTAGCAGTTCCAGCATCATAGAAAATTATGCTTGCCAGACACATTTGCTCATCTCAAAGGTTGCAGAGGGAAATACGTTGAAAGTCCTTCAGCTACCTCCTAGCGTCTTATTGGTAGTCTACGGAAAATATACATGGATTTCTAGGTATATCAAATATCGGTACTGTGGCAATGTTAGGCTTCTGCTCAGTTTCATGCGGCATCCTTCTTAAACTATTGCTTTGATTGGGAAGACTCTCAAACTCTGGAGGTAATCCTTGAAGTTGATTACTTCTGCGTAAGTTTTCCGTTATGCTTTGTACATATCGTTAGTACGCGCCTCCACCAAACTGTCACGTGGACTATATCATTGCAAACTAAGATAACTGTTGGTGGGGAAACACAAGAAGGGAAATAAATATGCCGAGAACTTTAAGCTCAGCTCAAAATATTTCCCCCTCAACTAAATACTACATATTAAGGAAAAAAACGAGCATTATTGAAAAAAAAAAATAAATGATAATTAAAGATGGTGGAATTCCTAAAACAAAAGTTCAAGAAAGAGATTTTTACTTGTTGAATACTAATCTCAGTGGTAATTAATATTTGAAAACACTGATATATATATATATATATATATATATATATATATATATATATATATATATATATATAAAGAAAGAAAGAAAAGAAAAGAAAAAGTGAGGAAAAAATAAAACGCGAAGAAAAAATATTGTGAGAAAAATCTTTCGACAATTTTACATGAAAGAAACAAGTTTCATAATAAACTATTTTAAAAAATACAGATCGCAACAATGTAATTTTACTTAATGCCAGAGATAAAAAACTATTATAAACTAAACTGGATTAATTATAAAACACAATAATCTGAATTAGTAAGAAAAAATATCATTATTTCTCCTGAATAAGAATAAAAAGATTTAAAAAAAATAATGAATGCGCCAGTTTAATGATTATTTTTTTTCCCTATGACAAATTAATTAAAATGACAATGATACGTTCTCGCAAACAGCACAAAAATGATTCAAGTAATTATAAAACTCTGCTAACTCTAAAGTAATTAAAATAAGATATTTAAACCCGATGAGATTTCTTAAGAAAAAGAAAAAATGCAATATTTTACATAAAAAAAATAAAGTATAAGTGAAAAAATATATAATTTTCAAACATTGTACGACAATAAAAATATTTTTAATAAGATATATTTTTTTCACTTAAAAAAAATACTTTATCATCATTAATAAAAATGAATAAAATAATTTTTAATTCTAAAAAAGCATGTTGTTTTCATGAAATTATTTGATATTTTTATAAAAATTATAAAACTTTTAAAAGCTTTTATAGTTAAACCATTAGTCTCAAACAATAAGGCATTTGATTTTGAATGGCTTAAATAAAAATAAAGCATGATTAAAATAACTGTGTGTGAAGCATAAAAATTTAAGTAACTATTTATTAATCTATATTATAAATATACTAGAAGTATTATGTATTTTATTTATTTTGCATGAAAGAAAGAGAGAAAAAAACGGAATTTTCTTCTATTACTTAAAAAAGTACATAGCATAAAATTTTGTATAATGATATATTGATTGATAAACAAAGAACTCATTTAAATTATTATTAATGAATTTCCATTATCTCCTGATGAATTTCATTAATTTCTTGCCTGTGGCAATTTTTAAAAGAATTTTTGAAAACAATGTCGTATTTAACCATAATGCTTCTGAATTCGTTTCTACAGATTTTTAAAACATTGAAGAAACAAGCACGAGTTCTGCAAGCAAATCGTTTCCGCTTTATTTGCAGCTCTTGTACCTACATTTCTCGTCTGACAAAGGGTCATGATTTATTCCGACCCGAAACAATTGCTGCGAGTTATTGCTTTTTATAGTATTTATTCAAAGTTTTGTATTTTATACTTTTAAACGCAAGCTCTGTGGTGCTTTTTTATAATATTTGGGTTATAGCTTTATTTATACAGTTGGTGAACATACTATTATTTAAAAGAATTTCTCTTTTCGAAAACTTGCGTCAAGCAAAAACAACATTTTCAAACGTAATTAAAAGAAATGCAAATAAGTGGTTTCAAACTAGCAACTAAAATAATATAATCAAAATAAAAGCTAACCTCGTATATTAAATGATAATAAGAAAAAGAATTATTTAATGACACACTCTGTGTCTGAATCCAATAATTTAAATATATATATATCTTTATATATATATTTCTTTTGTGCGTGTGTATGTCACTGAACTCCTCCTAAACGGCTGGACTGAGTTTAATGAAATTTTTTGTGTGTCTTTAGGTGGATTCGAGAATGGTTTAGATTTACAAATGAAAGTTGTAACTTAATTAGTTCTTTCTTAATTAATTTTTAACCAACTCTTTCAACAACTTTTCCACCTAGATGGCGTGAGTTGTCGTAAACACGGTGTCAGAATTTATTTAATGTTGAAATGAAAAATGAATTTTTAACCGTAAGTGTTTAAAATATTTTTTCAACGTTAATTTTGTTAAAATGTTAAAATTAGTTAAAATGGTATATTCTTTTAAAAAAATCGTCAATATCCGACTGAGTTATTTTATGTTAAAATGAAAAATGAATTTTTAGGCCATTATTATTTGTGCAGATGGAAAATGTACTAAAAGTTTTCCGAAAAATTTCACGATCACAAATGTTGACAGATATCCAATATATCGTCGAAGAAATCCCGATAATGGTGGACAATCTTATCATCTATGGCCGTCATCTATGTCAACAACATAGATATTGACATTGATAACCGTTGGGTGGTCCCATATTCGCCTCTGCTGAGCAAAACATTCAATGCTCATATTAATAGCAAGAAATTCAAACTTCTTCACACACCATAAATTTTAAATCAGCACAACCGGTTTCGAAAGGACGTAGCCTTTCTTCATCAGGTGCAAACACGTGCAACTGCCTTGGAGGCAAAAGCAAGACTGAAAGCAGGACAAAATCCAGAGGGGGAGGAGCAACACAAACAACCAATAGGAATCAACATGCAGGACAGGACTAATTAGAGAGGAACACACGTACACACACACCACAAAATGAGGAGGGAGGAAAGGAGTAAACAATTATTATTTTTTTTTCAATAATATTAAACTAATAAGTAAATTTAATAAAATTTATCCATTAATTATTTTTTTTTTATTTAAATTAGAATTATTTTATTATAACTAATATGATGTTATAAACATAATGAAGGAAATTATTTAATTGAATTAAACAAATTTTTCCAGGATGTAGACATTCAAGATTTATTTTAGTTTGACCAATATAAGATAAATCACAGTTATTACAAGGGACATTATAGATACCACATTTTTGAAGCTCAGGAACAGGGGATTTGGTTGAAGGGAATTTATTGGATTTTATTTATAAAAGTACGGACAAGACATTTCTAAATCTTCTATTGCGAAGCACAGTTGGTAATGTGATCATAGTTTTAATTTTACGAGTGCCAAAATTATCTTTCATGCCAAACACGTTTCCGAACTGGATTTTTTAGAAAATTTAGCTATTTACCTTAATCGTGATAAAATTGTCAATGAAAAATCTTATTCCACTTTGCTGTCTACAGCCTGGAAAAATTTGTTTAATTCAATTAAATAATTTCCTTCATTATGTTTATAACATCATATTAGTTATAATAAAATAATTCTAATTTAAATAAAAATAATAATAATTAATGGATAAATTTTATTAAATTTACTTATTAGTTTAATATTATTGGAAAAAAAATAATAATTGTTTACTCCTTTCCTCCTTCATCATTTTGTGGTGTGTGTGTACGTGTGTTCCTCTCTGATTGGTCCTGTCTTGCATGTTGCTTCCTATTGGTTGTTTGTGTTGCTCCTCCCCCTCTGGATTTTGTCCTGCTTTCAGTCTTGCTTTTGCCTCCAAGGCAGTTGCACGTGTTTGCACCTGATGAAGAAAGGCTACGTCCTTTCGAAACCAGTTGTGCTGATTTAAAATTTATGGTGTTTGAAGAAGTTTGAATTTCTTGCTATTGTCTGCACGCCATTTTTTTTAATTTATTTTTGGTGCTCATATTAATGTTCAGTTCTGCAGTTCAGTGAAGAGCATCAAATACATTTGCAAGTATGTGAATAAAGGCAGTGATATGGCTGTATTTCGAGTTGAAAATACCAATGTGAATGCTCCTCCGGTGAATAACAACGATGAAATAACACTTTACCAAATTGGCCGGTACGTCAGCTCCAATGAAGCTGTTTGCCGTATCTTTGGTTTCCCAATTCATGACCGGGATCCAGCAGTTCTTCATTTAGCCGTCCATCTTGAAAATGGCCAGCGCGTATATTTCACGAGCGAGACAGCGATTGATCGCGCTATAAATCCACCAAAAACTACACTCACCGAATTTTTTGAATTGTGTAATCGTGTGGATGCTTTTGGTGCTTTTGCACGGACATTACTATATTCAGAATTACCACGCTATTTCACATAGGCTCCAACAAAAAAATGGATGCCCCGCAAGCAAGGCACGCCGATTGATGCATGTCCCGGTTTATTCAAATCAAACACCTTGGGACGAGTATTTACAGTCAATGCAAGGCAGACTGAGTGCTTTTATTTTCGACTGTTATTGGTTAATGTCATCGGCCCTTTGTCATTTCAAGATGTACGTAAAGTGAATGGACAACAGTATCCAACGTATAAAGATGCATGCCTTGCACTCGGCTTGCTGGAAGACGACAACCAGTGGGAGTGTATGCTTGCTGAAGTAGGACTGAACTGTACAGCAAAAAAAATTCGTCTACTATTCGCTATAGTGTTGACTGCATGTTTCCCGGCCCGAGCAGAGACATTATGGGATAATCACAAAGATTCAATGACTGATGATATATTGCATCAACATCGTTCACGGTGCAACGATCTAACGATAGTATTCAGTGACGCTATGTACAATGAAGCATTGATTGCTATTGAAGATCTTTGCATTATCATTGCCAGCTTACCACAAGTCATTTCGGTATGCATTCAACAAATCGAAATGCATCTGATTTAATAAGCACTGAATTGAATCGTGAACTACAATACAATACTGTAGAAATGGCAGCGATTGTTGCTCGCAATGTCCCACTAATGAATGAAGAACAAAGAACCATTTACTACCGCATCATGCTCGCAGTTTTGGCCGGACAAGGTGGATATATATATATATTTTTTTTTTTTTTTTTTTTTTTTTTTGGGGGGGAGGGGTGCACCAGGTGGAACTGGCAAAACATTCCTTATTTCGCTAATTCTCGCCGAAATACGATCAAATAATGGCATCGCATTGGCTGTTGCATCATCTGGCATTGCGGCAACTTTATTGGATGGAGGCAGAACAGCTTCTTCATTATTTAAACTGTCACTAAATATTCAAAATAACCCAGACGCAGTGTGCAACATAAAAAAAACAATCGTCCATGGCCACAGTGCTGAAATAGTGTAAAATGCTTATCTGGGATGAATGCACTATGGCACACAAACATTCGATTGAGGCGTCGAACAAGACATTGAAAGATATAAAAAACAACGACAAACTATTTGGCGGCACTCTGTTACTCTTTTTAGGTGATTTCAGACAAGCACTTCCCGTTATTCCGCGTTCAACATTCGCTGATGAGATCAACGCGTGCTTAAAATCATTGTCATTGTGGCGTAATGTTGGAAAAGTACAACTGAAAGTAAATTCGTGCGTTCAAAAGCTTCAAGACCCATCCGCTGAAACATTTTCAAAACAATTGTTAGATATCGGCGATGGAAAAGTTACTACAGATGAAACTGGATGCGTAAAATTACCGACCGATTTCTGCACAATCATTGATTCTCAAGATGCTCTTATTGACCAGATATTTCCCAATGTACACAGACGATACACAAATCATGAGTGGCTGGCAAAAAGAGCAATTTTAGCAGCAAAAAATGTGGACGTCAACGAATTGAATCTCAAGATACAACATTTGTTACCAGGAGACTTGGTGTCATACAAATCTAATGATACAGTTTGCGATGCCACCGAAGCTGTAAATTATCCAACAAAGTTTTTAAACTCATTGGATTTACTAGGCATGCCACCGCATATTTTACAACTGAAGGTTGGATCTCCGGTTATTTTGCTTCGTAATTTGAATCCACAACAGTTGTGCAACGGCACGCGATTAGTCATAAAAAAATTAATGAAAAATGTTATCGAAGCCATCATTTTAAATGACAAATTCCGAGGTGAAAATATATTACTATTGCGAATCATTATTATACCCACAGATGTGCCAATTCAATTTAAACGCCCTAAATTTCCAATTAGATTGGCATTTGCAATGACTATCAATAAGTCTCAGGGCCAAACGATGTCTGTCTGTGGCTTAGATTTGAGCACATCATGTTTTTCACACGGACAATTATACGTGGCTCTCGAGTGGGCAAACCATCCAGTTTGTTTGTATTGACGAAAGATGGGATAACAAAAATATTGTACACTCTGTTGCATTAAAGGATTGATATTGTTTTTTAGTAATATTGTTATAAGTAGCGATATGTATATAATTTTAAAGAATCAATTTTAATAAATTAAAAAAATAAATGATTGGTGTTTTGTTATTTTTATATTTTTTCACCGTTCACAGCGCTCCATACATCTTCCACTTATATACCACATCCTTACACACTTACAATAAGTTAGTTATTTTTTTCTAGCAAAATATTCTCTAGAAATAATTTATATGACAAAACAACGTTTGTCGGGTCAGCTAGTATATATATATATAACCTGTTTTAGTTGCTTAGTATTCTTTAAAGGTTATTTTATACATGTATATATATATATATATATATATATATATATACAGTCGAACCTCGTTAACGTGAATTTCAAGAGGAATAAAACAAAATGTTCATGTTATTAGTAGTTCATGCTATCATAAACTAATATTCTTCATTTTGTCGAGTATTGCGGAAACAGTTCATGTTAAAAGTAATTCAAGTTAACGAGGTTCGGCTGCATATAAATGTATATATATATATATATTAACGTTTAATATTGGAAGATGTTTACACTATCTACCAAAATGTATTTAAACTCTTTCGGTTTGCTCAAATATCTAGAAAAATTCTTTAAGAATCATCTTGAAATTTCGATACTGTAAAAAAAATGTTATATCTCATATATTTCAGCAAAATTGTGATCGGAAGAGGAAAATTGTGCTAGCACAAAATATATATATATATATATGTATATATATGTATATATATATATATATATATATATATATATATATATATATATTGCATTAGTCTGTAAAATGTAATGTTTTAAGTGCATCTTTGCTGCAGCATGTGATTAAGATGGATTATTATCATTATCTGTATAATATTATAAGAAGCTACCACATATATTCATGGAGATATAACGGAATTATTATATTTATTGATTTATTTTATTTTATTTTTATTTTTATTTATTTATTTATTTTTATTTTTTTTGGGAGGGGGGACCTCTTTTTTAAGTATAACACGTAGGATAATAGACCCAGTGAAAATATATTTTTAGAAAATTTGGCACACTACATTATACACAGCATACTGCAATCAAAATGCAAAAATGTTAAATATCTTGCAAAATATGAGCATTTTTACTAACTATTTTTCTACTACACATGCGCTAGTATGTAAAAAATTTCATTTACATAATTTAATAGCCAAAAGTATTGAGCAATATATATGAAAATCCCAAGCAAATATCATATAAATTCAAAAAGTTAGGAAGATTGGAATAATCAAAATTTCAGTTCTCTCAAAATAAAAACTAAATAATAAGGTATATATAGGCCTAAGATTCTAGAGCAGCCAAAAGGCCTTATGCCATAAAGCAACCCGAAAGTTGCTCTATTCAGATATCTTTAGAAATTACTAGACACACTGAGAAAAAATTCTGTAACTGACATCTATAATCTAAATTATGCCTCTAATAAAAATAGTTCCATGTCATCCTTATAAATTCTAGTCCCCTTCGAAAGTGAGTTCTAGAAACCCCCATTAGTGGGTTTGCTTGTATTATCGAGGTAAAACTTATTTAAAAATCCCTGCAAATAAATGCGAATACAAGAAACGAGTTTTAGCAACTATAATCATTGTTTATGACCCAATTCTGGGAATTCAAGTGAAATTTTTTCACAATACGTAGGATTCATATTATTCAAAATATTCCGAATATTGTTTTACAGTTTAGAAATGTATAGACAAGAAAATCTCGATCATTTTATCTTCTCGATCATAAAATTTTCAATTCATTAAAATATTAATATGTTACTTGTTTAATAGTTGAAATTACCGTTGAAATTAATTTTGAATTTCTTTTGTAAAATGGGCGTTGTAAGTATACATATATAATAGTTAAACATAAACTGCTTTCTGTGAGATATAATTATAAAGAAAATATTCTTTGATTTTTATGAAAACAAGTGCATTCACTACATCAACATTTTTAAATTACTTCTCCTGTAACCTTTTATCAAATGCTATAATATTCTAATTTGTAACGTTTCTTTTGGGGCCTAACCCTTCTTCGATGTACATTGGCCATTTTGTATTCAAAAATACAGATTAAAAAAAATTTACAAATGTTATATATATATATATATATTTGAAAAAAAAATCTCAAAAATTTTAATTTTTGGTTCAATCAATGTAATAAATTCCAGCACGTTAATGGTTTTGAAGATATTAGCTATAGTTGCCAAAATGTTTGGTTACTAGTATTTTTTATGGAAATCTAAATTTTCTTTAAACATAGAAAACTGCTATAATAAGTTATAAAAAATTTCTATAAAATATTACTGGAATCCAAAAATCACAACAGTTGATTATGTATTAGTTTAAATTTTTTACTGTCCAAGAAAGGTCAGCTGCTTCATCTAACAATAAATAGTTTAACACTAAACAAAGAAAGTCTAAAAGAAAAACTTCTGACTTTCGAAATTTGAGGAGGAAAAATGACGATATTTAAAGAGAAGTTTTCGCTGTAATAAAGAAAATTAAAGTAAATATATATATATACTAGCTGACCCGACAAACGTTGTTTTGTCATATAAATTATTTCTAGAGAATATTTTGCTAGAAAAAAATAACTAACTTACTGTAAGTGTGTAAGGATGTGGTATATAAGTGAAACAGGTAGGGAGCGCTGTGAACGGTGACTGTGAATTCCGATTATAACGTAAAAGACATAATTACCGAAATTTTCGCTACTTGCTTCTTGCTACTTGCTACTTGGTACTTTCTACTTGCTACTTGTTATTTAAAACCTCCGCTGAATGTCGAACAGCACAAAATTATTTTTCATACGGCAAATATTTCAATTTATGAGAGAATCTCTGATAGCAACGAATTTCACATGAAAATTCCGTCTTTTTTGAATAAGCTGTGTAACAATCTGGACCGATTTGATGAAAATTTTTATCAAAAAGTTATTACAATATCTAACATCATTATATGTACATTTATCACAATTCAATCAATCGATGCATGTGAGTATGTGTATAGTATGAGCGAAGTGAAATGTAGAGTTCGTATTAAATGTAAACTTAAACTCGTTTTAATTAAAGATGAAAAAGTTGAAAGTCAATTTATTTTATAACAGGTATATTTTTTTAATCTACAAAAACTTAATGTATCGTAATGCCATTGGATGTACAATATTTTTGGTTAATCCTTGAGGAGTATACACAAACAAATTCGAAGTTTTTCCAACCCTGGAACACGCAACATATAATTGGCCGTGAGAAAAGCACGGATTTTCTAAATCTAAGCCACAAATTGGGATCCCTTTGGTGACTTTAAATATTTTAAGCCATTTTTGCGATGAATTGAAATGGCTATCTCAATTGTGGAACTAAAGATCTTGGCGAGAAGCGTCCGAGCTACTTCGGTGCCAAATTTCAAAATTTGCCAAAGGTATCCGATACTAAAGGTGTTCCATACAAAAAATAAATAAATAAAATATCAGTGACATACACACGCACAAAAGTATGGGACCCCATTGGGGACTTTAAATATTTTAAGACATTTTTGCGATGAATTGAAATGACTATCTCAATTGTGGAACTAAAGATCTTGGCGAGAAGCGTCCGAGCTTCCTCGGTGCCAAATTTTCCATACAAAAAATAAATAAATAAAATATCAGTGATATACACACACGCACAAAAGTATGGGACCCCTTTGGTGACTTTAAATATTTTAAGCCATTTTTGCGATGAATTGAAATGGCTATTTCAATTGTGGTACTAAAGATCTTGGCGAGAAGCGTCCAAGCTACTTCGGTGCCAAATTTCAAATTTTGCCAAAGGGATCCGATACTAAAGGTGTTCCATTCAAAAAATAAATAAATATAATATAATAAATTAGCTACACAAATAAATTTGTAGGTTAGGGTGGTTGTTACGCACTAAATTTGCAAAATGTATAGTTTTTTATGCACACTTCAAAACTCTTCAAACAGTAATTACATCTTGATGTAATATTTCAATTAGGACACAAGTTTTTGTATAACAATAATAACACGAAGTTACAAAATATTTTCCTGAATTTGATCGCACCACCAACTACCGGGACAAACTGAAATTATAATAGAATATACGCAAGCGAAGTGTGACGTCACTGACCGTCTGTGGATGCAAGAAAAAGATTTCCTATGTTAATCACCCATTGGATTTGTTGTAAAAATTATTAAAAATCGAGGAAAATTATTTCTCGATTTTAATCCCCGTATTTGGGTATAGATATGTATTAGTTATCGTATGCATGTTTTAGATTGAGTTATTTTGCTCTCAAATTGACCAAATTTTAATTTTAAATTTCAAAACTCTGTCTTCCTTGGCGTTTTTTGTATTTGGCGATCAAAAACGTAATACGAAAATATACATGCCAGATGTATATTTTCGTAATATGTATTGTACGAAATTGTTTCATATTATTCATTACTCTCTTAATATAAGTTGTTGAAAAAACCATTATTTTTGAAAAAAATTAAATATGTTCGCCAGATGATATGGCGATATTTTTTTTTCCGCCAAGGATGACAGAGTTTTGAGATTAAAAATTCAAATTTTATCAATTTTAATCAATTTTATCAATTTTTTTGTAAATCTAAACCATTCTCGAATCTACCTGAAGACACACAAAAAATTTCATTAAACTCGGTCCAGTCGTTTAGGAGAAGTTCAGTGACATACACACGCACAAAAGAAATGTATATATAAAGATATATGAACGAATTCAAATGTAAAGTACATTTTTTTGGAAATTAACATTATTGAAAGAAAAAAAAAATGTGCATTTACTTTTTGTTTAGGCATTATGATAATTGGACTATAAACTTAAAACAAAGTTTTTGGTTTAGAAATAGACACCCAAATTAAGACAAATTATACACTTACATAAAAGTTTCTTGAAAAAAAAAGTAAATAAATAAACTAACATTATATAAAAGTTTAAGTGGATACTATCTATCTTCGCTTTTAGATTTATTAAATAATTCTTAGAATTCAAATATATGTACAGTTGTTCAGATAAATATTGAATTTGTTTAAAATGTGCAATTATTTTTATGTCACAATCTAATTTCTGGCAAATTAACTAAAAATCTAATGTAGTATTTTTTTTTCTTGGGTGTTATATTGCAGATAAGTTATATTTATAGTTTTCATTATTGTAAAAGAAAAATATATTATTATTATTATTATTATTATTATTATTATTATTTAAATTGCAGGTCAAAGAAGGTATAAATATTCCTTAGTTTTAAATGTAATTAAAAAAATAATAATAAATAAATAAATAAATAAATAAATAAAAGTTAAAACTTTATCTAACTCGGCTACTGTAATACCAGGAACAAACCATTTATTGAAAACCTTAAGTCAACAGTGTAATTTACAAAATAAAATAAAGTAAGTAAATAAAAATAATTAATTAATTAATTAACAACACTTATAAATCTGTTATCTAAAAAAATCACAGTTTCATAAAATACATGTTATTTATAGATACGAAATTATCATAGTAAAATTAACATCAACATTACACTTAATTAAAATATTAATTAAAACTATTAATTGTTGAATTTCAAAATCTCCATTGCGTTTTAATATTTGTCTTAGAAGTTCACATCATTATTATTATTTATTTATTTATTAGATTTAGCTTTAGTTGATTTTAACAAAATTTAGTTCTTATGATATATTAATATGTTGTATGCATGTTAGTATTTTTTATTTACATTCAAAGCTACACGTGGGAAAAAAAATAAAAAAAACATTCATAAGAAATATTTTTAATTTTAAAATCTTAAAATCTTAAAAAGCAAAAAGTGGAAAATTATAGCTAAGATTTGTTCTAAGATATATAAAAACTAGTATGTTGTGGCCACCACGAGACTTTCTTCTATATTTTCCTATACAAATTCACTCAGTAACAATAATAATAAAAAAAAAAGTGGGATTTTGACAAAATTTTGGGTAAAATGTGAAAATTATTCTAAGTTTGTCAGAACACGGAAACCGTGGGAGTTTGATAGAATTAAAGGGATAGAGAAAAAAAAAAGTGGAACTTAGACAAAATTTTGGGTAAAATGTGAAAATTTGTTAAAGTTTGTCAAGACACGGAAACCGTAGGACTTTGACAAAATTAGGGGAAAAAACCAAAAATTAGTTTAAGGTTGTCAGAACACGGAAACCGTGGCAGTTTGATAAAGGGGAGAGAGAAAAAACAAAGATTTTTTTTCTAAGTTTTTTTTCGTAAAAAGTAAAAAAGAAATCGATAACTTTGTTTTAAATTATCACAGATTTATAGTTCAACCATTCGTTTTAAAGGTACTGACGAGACCTTTCGAAAGATACCCATCTTGACAGTTTTTGTCCTATATCACCCTGTTAAGAATTTAGAAAAAGCGGGATGGCAACGCAACCTGTAAGACGATTTTTACCAAAAGTTGACCGGCACTAATTTATGTCAAGGTGCAACTACATACCGATTTGTATAAAATTCTGTGCAGTAGTTCCAGAGATACAGTTTCCACGAAATTTTGTCACACACACACAGACAGACAGACAGACAGACAGACATTTTCTAAAAATGGTAAAATCGTGTTCTACAGCTCTCAAAACGTGTAAATCCATCAAAAACCCGAAATCGAAAATTTTTACGAATCCAATACTTTCTTCTATTGAAGATAGAAGAAAGTAAAAACATTAAATGAAGTTTCAGGAAGATTTAACAAAAAATAAGACACCATGAACGTTTTAAACTTGACGCAATTACGTAAAAATTAGTTGTAAGAATATGTTGCTGAAAATTTTCCTTCTTCAGCATATTCAGTTTTTTTTTTTTTTTTTTTTTTTATGTAAATGCTTATAACTCAGCATAGAATTATGAGAATTTAAAAACTATTTTTTTTTTTTTTTTTTTTTTTTTTTATTAAAATTAAAATATTCACTTTTTAGTACAGCAGTGCCTTTTTTCAAGTCCAATTTCACATAAAATACTCTTAATCCTAAAATATAGCATTTATTTATAGTCATATGCTTAACATAGTCTACTTCTTCAATTTCAATAGATTTATTTTTCTTATTTAATCTTTTAGTTTGCACTGAGAAAAATATCTACGAATTTCTTTCTTCCTGTTGAATATTTGCTTTCGTATGTATATTTCGAACAAATAAAAGACCGTCTATGTGAAAAATGTTTTTTTCTAGTTGAAATTTTACATATCAAAGAGAAGAAAAACCTAACGATTTAAGAATCTAATTAATTCGTAATAAAACATTTTGCTCTTGAAACGTTCAAAGACGTTTTATTTACCATGGTGAAGGCTAAAAATTTAATTGCCAAGAGAAAAAAAAAATGATATTTGAGATTATTTGAGATTTATTTAAGTTCCTCCTTCAATTTGAATCTACATGTGATGGGTATTACGATATATTCGTTAAAAAATAATAATAATAAATTTAGTTTTACGGCTTCAAATCGTATAGCATGATAAATTTATCATTAATTTATCATTAATTTATCATTAATTTATCATGCTATTTAATATTTACATGATCAATTTATCACGTGTTTATTTCATTACATTGGTTTATATATATTTTTAATTCTTTGAATAAATGTTACCAGTAATGCAAAAATTTTAAATATTCATAAATGTATTTAAAATGAAGTTAAATAATCGAAATTATGAAATGCATACTTTAAATTATAAATGCTACTATAAAACATAATGAAAATTATTATTACACTTTTATTAAGATTACGAAAAAAATAATAACTTATAAGTTTTTTTTTTTTTTCTTTTTTTATACTGATTGCTTACACATACATATATAGAAACATATACATACAAACTTATATGTATATAGTTATATAACATCTAACTGCATAATTAACTGTATTTAATCTCGGTTCTTCACTAACAGTATGAAGCAAAATCTAACATTTGCATATTGTTACGTAAGTAATAATTTTATTTTTACTTTTTTTTTTTCTTGTGAATTTTTTTTATGAATTTTTTATTTATTTAGCTGAAATTAAGAGAATAAAACTTTTAATTGTATTTTTGATTTTTTTGATATTTTTTCCTTTTAAAATCTTGAAGTTCCAATTTCTTGCACGTCCTTAAGTATTATTAGAGCTTTACATACTGTAATTTTTGGACAAATGCATACAGTCTCACAAATATCTGAAAACAAATGTCTGACAAAATAATGCCTGGACCGGGAGTCGAACACCGGATCTTTGACTTACAAGGTCAAGGCTCTACGAATTGAGCTATCCAGGCCGACATCCTGTGGGCATTACTCACTCAGACAACCTTTAGGCAGAAACATCTGGTCTATCATGTAGATAGCTCAACAGAAATACAGACCAGATGTTTCTGTCTAAAGGTTGTCTGAGTGAGTAATGCCCACAGGATGTCGGCCTGGATAGCTCAATTGGTAGAGCCTTGACCTTGTAAGTCAAAGATCCGGTGTTCGACTCCCGGTCCAGGCATTATTTTCACTCAATCGGAAAAATAAATTTCAATAATATATATATATATATATATATGAATATACACATATATATGATTTTCTTTTTTATTATTGCAAAATTCTTGTTTGTTCAGCATTATTATAATTCATTTATAAAATATAGTAATACATATTACTCGGTAATATAACATTCCTTATATTATCACATTTTTATAAACGTTTGATAACAATTTAATTCCAAATTTATTTATTTATTTATTTATTTTTTATCAAACAAACAATACAGAATTCGAAATTTCATGATCAAAATATCTTAAGATCTTTCAATCTTAATCCTTTATCCAAAAATATGAATTATTCCTATATATTTTAATCAAAACAAAAGATTTTTTGTGTAAATCAAGATAATCTATCATGGAAAAAGTATATTAAACTCTCGTAATCTAAAGAAAGCCTACCGAACATTACCAACCTCAGCTGAATTGATTATCAATAAACGCTGGAGTACATCAAAGAAACATTCCCACAATTAGCTAGGTGAAGCAAATTGCTTGTAGAAATACCGAAATGCCCAGAAGCAAGGGACCACTTTCTGAGAATTGGAATTTGATATTTACTTGCAAAAGATTTATCAAGAAATACTTCGAAAGTTCAGTAGATTTTTCTTAAAAGGTTAACCAACGGTGTATAAACCAAGAAATTTTTAAGAAAATATTTAAAACTATCAAACTCATGCGAAATTTTCGCAGATTATTTATTAATTTATTAATTTTTATTTACCTTCAAAATTTGAAACTTATGCGGGATGAAACGCTAATGATAGTTAAACCAAAGAAAAGTTAGAAAAAAAAAAAAAAAAAAAAAAAAAAGATTAACCAATGGTGTATAAACCAGGAAATGTTTAAGAAAATAATTAAAACTAGCAAACTCATGCGAAATCATCGCTGTTTATTTTATTTATTTATTTATTTTTATTTACCTTTTAAATTTGAAACTTTTAAGTCTTATTCCAATTTTCACCATCCAATTAAAATTTTAATTCACCAGAAGCAAAATTATTATTAGTTCTTGCGGGATGAAACACTGATGATAGTTAAACAAAGGAAAGTATATATATACTAGCTGACCCGACAAACGTTGTTTTGTCATTTAAATTATTTCTAGAGAATATTTTGCTAGAAAAAAATAACTAACTTATTGTAAGTGTGTAAGGATGTGGTATATAAGTGAAACAGGTATGGAGCGCTGTGAACGGTGACTGTGAATTCCGATTATAACGTAAAAGACATAATTACCGAAATTTTCGCTACTTGCTTCTTGCTACTTGCTACTTGGTACTTTCTACTTGTTACTTGTTATGTAAAACCTCCGCTGAATGTCGAACAGCACAAAATTTTATTTCATGCGGCAAATATTTCAATTTATGAGAGAATCTCTGATAGCAACGAATTTCACATAAAAATTCCCTCTTTTGTGAATAAGCTGTAACAATCTGAACCGATTTGATGAAAATTTTTATCAAAAAGTTATTACAACATCTAACATCATTACATATACATTTATCACAATTCAATCAATCGATGCATGTGAGCATGTGTATAGTATGAGCGAAGTGAAATGTAGAGTTCGTATTAAATAAAAACTTAAACTCGTTTTAATCAAAGGTGAAAAAGTTGAAACTCAATTTATTTTATAACAGGTATATTTTTTTAATCTACAAAAACTGAATTTACCGTAATGCCATTGGATGTACAATATTTTTGGTTAATGCTTGAGGAGTATACACAAACAAATTCGAAGGTTTTCCAACCCTGGAACACGCAACATATAATTGGCCGTGAGCAAAGCACGGATTTTCTAAATCTAAGCCAAAAACTAGGACCCCTTTGGTGACTTTAAATATTTTAAGCCATTTTTGCGATGAATTGAAATGGCTATCTCAATTGTGGATCTAAAGATCTTGGCGAGAAGCGTCCGAGCTACTTTGGTGCCAAATTTCGAATTTTGCCAAAGGGATCCGATACTAAAGGTGTTCCATACAAAAAATAAATAAATAAAATATCAGTGACATACACACGCACAAAAGTATGGGACCCCATTGGTGACATTAAATATTTGAAGCCATTTTTGCGATGAATTGAAATGGCTATATCAATTGTGGAACTAAATATCTTGGCGAGAAGCGTCCGAGCTACCTCGGTGCCAAATTTTCCATACAAAAAATAAATAAATAAAATATCAGTGACATACACGCGCACAAAAGTATGGGACCCCTTTGGTGACTTTAAATATTTTAAGCCATTTCTGCGATGAATTGAAATGGCTATCTCAATTATGGAACTAAAGATCTTGTCGAGAAGCGTCCGAGCTACTTCAGTGCCAAATTTCAAATTTTGCCAAAGGGATCCGATACTAAAGGTGTTCCATACAAAAAATAAATAAATAAAATATAATAAATTAGCTACACAAATAAATTTGTAGGTTAGGGTGGTTGTTAATCAACGCGCGTGTAAATTTGATAGAAAATTATATAAAATACTCACTCCAATTCCGCACCAAATTTGCATAATGTATAGTTTTTTATGCACACTTCAAAACTCTTCAAACACTAATTACATCTTGATGTAATATTTCAATTAGGACACAATTTGTATAACAATAATGACACGAAGTTACAAAATATTTTCCTGAATTTGATCGCAGCACCAACTGTCGGGACAAACTGGAATTACAATAGAATATACGCAAGCGAAGTGTGACGTCACTGACCGTCAGTGGATGCAAGAAATAGATTTCCTATGTTAATCTCCCATTGGATTTTTTATAAAAAATTATTAAAAATCGAGGAAAATTATTTCTCGATTTTAATCCCCGTATTTGGGTATAGATATGTATTAGTTATCGTATGCATGTGTTAGATTGAGTTATTTTGCTCTCAAATTGACAAAATTTTAATTTTAAATTTCAGAACTCTGTCTTCCTTGGCGTTTTTTGTATTTGGCGATCAAAAACGTAATACGAAAATATACATGCCAGATGTATATTTTCGTAATATGTATTGTACGAAATTGTTTCATATTATTCATTACTCTCTTAATATAAGTTGTTGAAATAACCATTATTTTTGAAAGAAATTAAATATGTTCGCCAGATGATATGGCGATATTTTTTTTCCGCCAAGGATGACAGAGTTTTGAGATTAAAAATTCAAATTTTATCAATTTTACAGCAAAAACAACTCAATCTAACGCATGCACATGATAACTAATACATATCTATACCCAAATATGGGGATTAAAATCGGGAAATAATTTTCCTCGATATTTTGTAATTTTTTACAAAAAATCCAATGGGCGATTAACATAGGAAATATTTTTCTTGCATCCACGGACGGCCAGTGACGTCATCACTTCTCTTGCGTGTTATTGAATATTCGATACTACGATCGTAGCGCAGTCTGCCAGATCCAATGTGAAACATTCCAAAATCAACAATAATTTATAAGTGATAAATTAATTAAATAAAAAAATTAAATTGGACTGAATTGTAAATCTAAACCATTCTCGAATCCACAAAAAATTTCATTAAGCTCGGTCCAGCCGTTTAGGAGGAGTTCAGTGACATACACACGCACAAAAGAAATATATATATAAAGATAAATACAAAGGCACTGCTTTAGTATAGACCTCCACCCCCCCCCCCCCTTGTCGACTTTAAATATTTTTGGCCATTTTTGCGATGAATTAACATGGCTATCTCAAATGCGTAACTGACGATCTTGGTGAGAAACGTCCGTACTACTTCGGTGCCAAATTTCAAATTTTTCCAAACTAAAACTGTTCCATACAAAAATAAAAATAAAAACTGTTTTATGATATATACAAAATAAAAATAAAAAATTCTAATAAATTCGAAATTATTACTATTTACAATTAAGGTGAAAACATAAAAGAACCTTTATAAGTTACATATAAAGTATCAATTAAAACGAAAATTTTGTTTTACTGTAGAAAAGAAAAGTACTACTAAATTAAATAAAAATTTTAAGCAAATACCAAGTATCTCTATGAAAATATTTATTTACACGCGAATATTTTCATAGTATATTATTTTTTTTTCTAATTTTTATTGTTTATCACGTGAAATTAAAAATATTTTATTTCCGGAAAAAAATAAATAAATGTGAATTTTGTTTATTTTGGCATCAAATATATTTTTCTTGTTAATCATTTTAATGTTAAAATAGAGTTTTTATTTAATATCTTTTAATCCAATTATCCGATTGAACTGAATTGTAAATCTAAACCATTCTCGAATCCACCTGAAGACACACAAAAAATTTCATTAAGCTCGGTCCAGCCGTTTAGGAGGAGTTCAGTGACATACACACGCACAAAAGAAATATATATATATAAAGATGTATATATATATATATATATATATATATATATATATATATATATATTAACCAACTGTGTATAAAACAGGAAATTTTTAAGAAAATATTTAAAACTAGCAAAACTCATGCGAATTTTTCGCAGTTTATATTATTTATTTACCTTTAAAATTTTAAACTTATAAGTCTTATACCAATTTCACCATCCAATTAAAATTTTAATTCACCAGAAGCCAAATTATTATTAGTTCTTGCGGGATGAAACGCTAATTATAGTTAAACCAAAGAAAAGTTAAAAAAAAAAAAAAAAAAAAAAAAAAATAACGAATGGTGTATAAACCAAAAACTTTTTAAGAACTAGCACATTCATGCGAAATTTACGCAATTTATTTTATTTTATTTATTTACCTTTAAAATTTTTAACTTATAAGTCTTATTCCAATTTCACCATCCAATTAAAATTTTAATTAACCAGAAGCCAAATTATTATTAGTAATTGCGGGATGAAACGCTAATGATAGTTAAGGCAAAGAAAAGTAAAAAAAAAAAAAAAAAAAAAAAAAAAAAATGCTTAACGAATGGTGTATAAACCGAGAAAATTTTATGAAGATATTTAAAAATAGTAAACTCATGCGAAATTTTTGCAATTTATTTTATATTATTTATTTACCTTTAAAATTTTAAACTTATAAGTCTTATACCAATTTCACCATCCAATTAAAATTTTAATTCACCAGAAGCCAAGTTATTATTAATTCTTGCGGGATGAAACGCTAATTATATTTAAACCAAAGAAAAGTTAAAAAAAAAAAAAAAATAACGAATGGTGTATAAACCAAAAACTTTTTAAGAACTAGCAAATTCATGCGAAATTTTCGCAATTTATTTTATTTTATTTATTTACCTTTAAAATTTTTAACTTATAAGTCTTATACCAATTTCACCATCCAATTAAAATTTTAATTCACCAGAAGCCAAGTTATTATTAATTCTTGCGGGATGAAACGCTAATGATAGTTAAACCAAAGAAAAGTAATAATAATAATAATAATAATAATAATAATAATAATAATCTGGTGTGTCACTCACACGACTTTCTCTTACCCTGAAATTTAATACTATAAATACAGGTTGCAGATTAATAGGTAAGATAACGAGTACTGTTATGTAAACCTATCTTAAACAATTCAAATTAGGCTTCTGAAGAGTTTTATATCATAATTAGTTCTGTGTGAGGGGGGCTACCGCCCCCTTCAACCCCCCGTTTTATTAATGCCCTTACATTTATATAGAATTTAATTTGGTTATTAAAAAATAATTTTCTTAAAAAAAAAAAAAAAAATATTATTTTAAAAAATTATCGTTTATGATAAGGCAGACGATTTCCATATTAGAGAAGTAGTATAACACCAAATATCCAAAAAAAGTCCATTTTATTCTCAATATTAAAAAAAAAAAAAAAAAAAAAAAAGAGTACGGTTTTTTTTCTTTTTTTTTTTTTTCGTTAAAAGTTAAATAAATCGATAACTTTGTTTTAAATTATCGCAAATCGATGGTTCAACCATTCGTTTTAAAGGTATTGGCGAGCTCTTTTAAAAGATACCCATCATGAAAATTTACTCCTCTTGAGGGGAGACTTCCCCCCCAGGAGGGGAGACGAGGATCCTACATACACAAAAAAATTTTCCGAGTTAACTATCTCTATTACAAAAAATATATATTCGTTTCATTCGGTTTAGTGCAGTCTACAGACGTTAAACTCTACTTTCCTGCAATGTCCCCCATAGACGTAATGTATTAGAATTCTTTTGATTGTCCCTGTACACGAACCATTTGCTTGATCTTAACGAAAAGCTTACTGTAGCATCCCTATATGATACACATTTAGAATACCAAGTTTGAACTTTCTGCCATAATTTGTTTTTGAGATATGCTGATAACAGACACACACACAGACACACAGACACACAGACCATTTGGTAAAAACATGATTTTCGTATTCAGGGGACCTCAAAACGTGTAAATATAACAAAATCTCGCGTTCGTAAATTTGACCCAAAAACAATACTTTCTCTACCTTATGGGTAAGAGAAAGTAAAAATGCTTAACGAATGGTGCATAAACCAAGAAAATTTTATGAAGATATTTGAAACTAGCACATTCATGCAAAATTTTTGAAATTTATTTTATTTTATTTCATTTATTTACCTTTAAAATTTGAAACTTATAAATCTTATACCAATTTCACCATCGAATTAAAATTTTAATTCACCAGAAGCCAAATTATTATTAGTTCTTGCGGGATGAAACACTAATGATAGTTAAGACAAAGAAAAGTAAAAAAAAAAAAAAAAAAAAAAAAAAAAAAAATGCTTAACGAATGGTGTATAAACCAGGAAAATTTTATGAAGATATTTTAAAATAGTAAACTCATGTGAAATTTCCGCAGTTTATTTTATTTTATTTATTTTATTTATATACCTTTAAAATTTTAACCTTTTCAGTCTTATGCCAATTTCACCATCCAATTAAAATTTTAATTCACCAGAAACCAAATTATTGTTAGTTCTTGGGGGATGAAACGCTAATGATAGTTAAACCAAATGAAAGTACAAAAAAAAATCATGTTTAACGATCTAGTTTTCATTTTCCCCAGGCAAGACAACTTTAATAAGGTATTCCTATGGTGACTTTTAAAGTTTTGCCTGTGTTGGCGAGATCCCTTTTATTTTATTTTATTTTTATTATTTATTCATTTTAGCATAATATTTTGTTAAAAACATTTAGTACCTATTTTGATTGTACTTTTGATTATTGCGTTTCTCAGCGAATTTATGAAAAAGTTCATATTTTGTTTATATGTTTAAAGTATCGCTAGGTTTAAAATGACGCTTGTAAGGATTGTAAAGATGTAACTTAAAAAAAATTCTATAAAATGATCAAATGAGACAAATGTCTTTTTTATTTTATTTTATTATTTTATTATTTTTATTTTTATTTTTATTTTTATTTTTATTATATCACTGAAATGAGTTCGCGTGCTTAAATAGTATTCGCATATTATTTTTTATCCTCGAATATTTTATTGTCACTGTCGTATCATTTCTACAAAATATAATCGTAACTCGTCCACGTTAGAGAAGAGAAATATTATATCATATACTATTAAGTGAGCAATATATATATATGTATATTTCACTGTTCTCGAAAACAGTAGCTCGGACAGTCACGTGATTTAACACAAAGGTGCCCTCCGTAGGGTCATCGTGCGCATCGAAGTCAGATTTTCGAATTTTTGATTAATTTTCTTTTACTTAATATAAATAGGAAAATAAAACTTCATATTTCTATAATGACGCAGAATGGAGAATCTTAGGAGAGATGTGATTGGTTTATTTGATTTTCATTGATTTGCGTGTATTTTACATTGAACTACAGCTACATTATGAGGAATCACAAGAGATTTGAATGGTTTATTTAATTTTCGTTGATTTGAGTGCATTTTACGTTCAACTAGAGCTACGTTATGAGGAATTACGAGAGATTTGATTGGTTTATTTGATTTACATACATTTGAGTGTATTTTACGTTGCACTAGAGCTACGTTATGAGGTATTACGAGAGATTTTATTGGTTTATTTCATTTTCATTGATTTGATTGTATTTTACGTTGAACTAGAGCTACATTTAGATTTTATTTAAAAATATTTGAATTTTTAATATTTTAATATTATGCGACTTTTACAGAGAACAAATTACAATTGGCGCCGCAGGCACCCGAGAGCATGTTTTTTGGTAAACAATTTCATGGTTTCTGGCCATCTAGCTGCTGAAGCCAGCTAGTAGATACATATTTACTCGCAAGCGCTAATATTATGTAAATGCTATTGTTTTATTTCAAATATTCTAAAACAAAAACTCAAATCTACTGAGAATAATATTTGTAAAATAGCGTAAACACTTTATATAAGTATGTTTTGAATTTTCCAAACGAAAATCGAAATATAACTTTGGTATTAAATTTTAAATATTCAGAGCTGTCAACATTTTAATTTATTTCACAGCATTTTTAAGAAATACTATGAAAAAAAAGGTGGTATGAGAAAAAGGTCAAGAATTAACAATCTATAATAATAAATGGAAAGGTTTGTCTGTCTGTCTGTCTGTCTGTTCTTTTATACGTTCAGCCCCTATTGAACGCAGAAGTACAAGAATTGACATACGGATGCTCTGGAGCCTTTCCGATGTTTTCCTCGAAACAGAATTTAAAAATCTTAATTAGTTTCGGAGATATTAATTAAAATGCTGACCCATATCGATCGCGAAAATCTATAATAATAAATGGAAAGGTTTGTCTGTCTGTCTGTCTGTCTGTCTGTCTGTTCTTTTATACGTTCAGCCCCTATTGACAAAGAAGTACAAGAATTGACATACGGATGCTCTGGAGCCTTTCCGATGTTTTCCTCGAAACAGAATTTAAAAATCTTAATTAGTTTCGGAGATATTAATTAAAATGCTGACCCATATCGATCGCGAAAATGACCAAAAATCCTTATTGCTTAAAAAGAGGCATTCTATCTGCATTCAGCAGACGATTTTAATAGCTGTCTCTAACGGAAAAAAAACATGTGCAAGTCATTAATGTCACATGATCTTTAACTGGGGTTAAAAATTGCAAATTTCAAAGTGCTTCAAATTTTCTTTTTCGTACACAACACTTAATATACAACCTATTCAGCACAAAACCAACCTGCAGTTAAAATTTCATCAAATTTCATTAATAAACAAAGCAGTTACATTTTAATTGCTAATTAAATTTTATTCTAACACGTAATCTATCTTTCAATAGGCGATAGGAGTTTCCATAGCAACAAAATACATTTGAAGGAACTAAAAAATACTTTTCCTTTTTCTTTTTATTTCCATTACCCGACTACCGTGGTATAGGTTTTGGCGAAATAAAAAATATTTATTTTTCTTTTTACTTCCATTAATAAAACTACCGTAGATAATGGAATTAGAGATTTCACGTGATTTACATGTTTTATAATATCCTGATTAGGTTTTCTTTTGTATCACAGCTACTAATTAAAATAATTTCATAAGTAACACATTATTTGAAAGCTTTGTTGATTTGGAATTGAACAGTAGATTACAGAAATTTCTACCGCCAGATATTTTAAAATTTCGATATTTCAAATTCCAATTAAATTATTTTTGATATATCATTCGAAAGATATTTTAAAGTTCTTTTAAATTATCGAAAGTTTTCACCAGATTTACACGCTTTGAGGTTTCTTGAATTAGTTTTCTTTTGTATCTCAGCTACTAATTAAAATAATTTCATGAGTAATGCATCATTAGAAAGCTTTTTTAGATTTGGAATCGAACAGTGGAATACAGAAATTTGTACCGCCAGATGGCGCTGTAATATTTTAAAATTTTAAAATTTTAAAATTTCAATTTCTAATTATGATTAAATTATTTTTAATACATCATTCGAAAGATATTTTAAAGTTCTTTTAAATTATCGAAAGTTTTCACCAGATTTACACGTTTTGAGGTCTCCTGAATCAGTTTTCTTTTATATCTCAGTTATTAATTAAAAAAATTTCATAAGTAATACATCATTTGAAAGCTTTGTTGACTTGATACACATTTTAAAGTACTTTTACATTATCGAAAATGGAATTCGAGATTTCACCCGATTTACACGTTTTGAGGTGTCCTGATTACGTTTTCTTTTGTATCTCAGCTACGAATTAAAATAATTTTATAAGTAATACATCATTAGAAAGCTTTTTTGATTTGGAATCGAACAGTGGATTACAGAAATTTCTACCGCCAGATGGCGCTGTAATATTTTCAAATTTCAATATTTCAATTTCTAATTATGATTAAATTATTTTTAATGCATCATTCGAAAGATATTTTAAAGTTCTTTTATATTATCGACAGTTTTCACCAGATTTACACGTTTTGAGGTCTCCTGAATTAGTTTTCTTTTGTATCTCATCTACTAATTAAAATAATTTCGTAATTAGTACATCATTAGAAAGCTTTTTTGATTTGGAATCGAACAGTGGAATACAGAAATTTGTACCGCCAGATGGCGCTGTAATATTTTAAAATTTCAAAATTTCAATTTCTAATTATGATTAAATTATTTTTAATACATCATTCGAAAGATATTTTAAAGTTCTTTTAAATTATCGAAAGTTTTCACCAGATTTACACGTTTTGAGGTGTCCTGAATCAGTTTTCTTTTGTATCTCAGCTACTAATTAAAATAATTTCATAAGTAATACATCATTAGAAAGCTTTTTTGATTTGGAATCGAACAGTGGAATACAGAAATTTGTACCGCCAGATGGCGCTGTAATATTTTAAAATTTCAATATTTCAATTTCTAATTATGATTAAATTATTTGTAATACATCATTCGAAAGATATTTTTAAGTTCTTTTAAATTATCGAAAGTTTTCACCAGAATTACACGTTTTGAGGTGTCCTGAATCAGTTTTTTTTTTTTTTTTTTTGTATCTCAGTTATTAATTAAAAAAAGTTCATAAGTAATACATCATTTGAAAGCTTATTTTAGTTGATACAAATTTTAAAGTACTTTTACATTATCGAAAAATGGAATTCAAGATTTCACCCGATTTACACGTTTTGAGGTGTCCTGATTAGGTTTTCTTTGGAACAATAGATTACAGAAATTTCTACCGCCAGATGGCGCTGTAATATTCATCTAATATTCTAATTATGATTAAATTATTTCTAATACATCATTCGAAAGATATTTTAAAGTTTTTTTACATTATCGAAAGTGGAATTCGAGATTTCACCTGATTTACAATTTAAAGTGTCCTGATCAGGTTTTCTTTTGCATCTCAGCTAATTGAGTAAGACCGTTCAAAATTGGTATATGCAAGTTAATTAGGAGGGGCTGGAACGGTGGGGAAGGAATAGGCGCGCAGCGCGCATGGGTTTGGGACCCGGTGCGAGTTTTTACCCGATGATAAAAGATTTTTTTTTTTTTTTTTTTCTTAATAATAAAAGTTTGAGTTGAGAAGGAATATGCGTGTACAGCGCACGTATATCCTCAAGCGTGCGCGCGCAGCGCGCATGGGTCTGCGCTGCCGAAGGCAGTGGCGTCCCGGTGTGAGTTTTTACCCGATGCTAAATGATATATTTTTTAATTCCTTTTCTTGAGAATGAAAGTTTATGAGTAATAACATTGAATTTTGAGAAGTCATAAGGATAGTGAAGGAATACGTGCGCGCAGCGCACGGGTCTACGCTGCCGAAGGCAGTGGGGACACGGTGCGACATTTTTCCCGATCAGAATTTTTTTTTCTCTTTTTTTATCACATGATACAAATTAATGCAATTTTGAGAATTCATTAATTATTGTGATTCATTTAAAAATAGTGACCAGCGAAGCGGGCGTAGCCTGCTAGTGTTATAGAATAAATTGAAAATTTGGAATTTCATCAAAAATATTAAACAAATTTAATAGAAATAAAAACTAAATAATATAACTTTAATTTTGACAATGGGCAACCAGTTAATTAAGATGAAGCAAATAAAATAAAATAAATAAGTAAAAATGAGAGAAGTAAAGATTTATACAATTAGTGTGTATTACATAGTAAATCAATTAAAAAACAAAAACAAATAAGTGGACCTTATTTGCATCAGTACGAAACTTATTGCTTTATAAAAATTATTTCCATTTTATTTATTAAGATACAATACCTAATCTCGCCGGCAGCCTTGGCCCATGTTATTCTATGGGAAAATTTGTTTACATAATTACTCATTACCTAATGAATATTTTTCAATTCTGTTTTCACATTTAGAAAATTAATAAGCGTTAAATTAGTACTTGTTTTCCAAAAATTGATTTTTTAAAATTTTAGTCTTTCATTTTGCGACTAGAAAATTAGAAAAATGCATTTTGTGAAAAATCGCATTTTTGAACTCAAAATTCAAATGTAAAAATTAAAAAAAAAATGAATTTTTCAAAAATGAGAACACATTTAACGGTTATGAATTTTCTGACTGCGAAAACAGAATTAAAAAGTATACATTAGGTAATGTGTAATTGTCGCAACAAAATTTCCCATAGAATAACATTGGCCACGGCTGTCCGCCGGATTAGGCATTGTCCACTCTTATTTTGTCACTCATAAAAAGATACATGGAATTTTTTAATTTCTTTACAAATAATAACATCTCAATGCGTTAACAACATAAAAATCTGAAAAGAAAATTGTTAAATATAATTTTTTATCGTATGAAAAAGTAAATAAATGAAACATGTATTAAAAACATTTGTTAAAGCATAAATAAATGTATATAATATCCAGTAGGGTGGTTCGAAAAAAACTTTTTTTTAAATTTCAAATCGCTATATTGCGGAAAATTTGCCATTGGTATAGACATGAAAAAAGCACTAATTATTATTTTTTTATTAATTTGTCTTCCGGTCGCGCAATGCCATCGAAATTAGCAAAAAATTGTGAAAAACCTTAATTTTTCATAATTTTTTTAAGCACGCCAGATGGTTTAAATTGCGTTCCTATCCCATGAATTAACTACTAAAAGTATGTAAAATCAATGTATATGCACTTGTTATACATTTGTTTCATATCTTCCGGTCGCGCAACATAGTACAAAATGAGTAAAATTAGTTGTTTTTTCAAAATTTCAAAGTTTGACTGTTTAGTACATTTTAATCATACGACTTCTAGAAATGCTATAGTTTAATTCTATTACAATAATATATTTAAAATCCAAGCATTGTAGATAAACATGACTATAAGATAGACGTGGCGTACGTGACGAATGCCAGCGATGCGCGCGCAGCGCAGCCAGTCACAGCCATTATCGTTTCCCGCTATTTCCTTTTGTCTGCTTATGCCGCTAGCTCGAATCAGTACTAGATTGTGTTGTACTTAAGTCCTTATTTTTCTGACTACTTTTGCGTTCAATGTTTGTACTTGAATACGACAGTTATTGATACAATGGATGTGCCAAAGAACGTTGGTATAGGTACAAAACCTAGAAAAGATTTTAAGTTCCCTATTTTTGGTCACCCACGAGACTTGTTACACAACAAGATTCCTACTCATGAAGATGTCCTTCGCTGCTGCTTTCAACAGAGTTTTACCCTAGCTGTGACAATAAACAACAAGAGTGTATCTCTTTTAAGAGAAGCCTCAACAGTGGCAAAGAAAATTATCGGTTTATATGACAAAGCCTCGATCCCAACTGTTACGGAGTACAGAGTCATCCAGCTAATTAGTTCTTACTACGAATCATGCAGTAAACTCAGAAAGTCGTTTCATCGTGACAAAGATAAACCAGCATTCAAACTTAAACTTGACAATTTGAAGAAGAAAGAATGCTCTCTTTTTGATATCGCGGCGTGTAAATGTGTAATTGTTGCTAATGACTGTTCATGTAAGAAATCTTCAGATACATGTGTATGTCCTCTAAGTGTGAACTGCATTTGTGAAAGAGAAAAAAATATTCCACCTTTTGAATTAAGGTTTACGTACTTGCACATTTACACGCCGCGACATCAAAAAGAGATCATCCTTTCTCCTTGAAATTGTCAAGTTTAAGTTTGAATGCTGGTTTATCTTTGTCACGATGAAACGACTTTTTGAGTTTACTGTAAGATTCGTAGTAAGAACTAATTAGCTAGATGACTCTGTACTCCGTAGCACTTGGGATCGAGGCTTTGTCATACAAACCGATAATTTTCTTTGCTACTGTTGAGGCTACTCTTGAAAAAGATACACTCTTGTTGTTTATTGTCCCAGCTAGGTTGAATCTCTGTTGAAAGCAGCAGCGAAGGACATATTCATGAGTAGGAAGCTTGTTGTGCAACAAGTCTCGTGAGCGACCAAAGATAGGGCACTCAAAATCTTTTCTATTTACTGTACCTATGCCAACTTTCATTGGTACATCCATTGTATCAATAACTGTCGCATTTCAAGTACAAACACTTAACGCAAAAGTAGAATACGGACTTAAGCACAACACAATCTAGTACTGACTAGAACTAGAGGCATGAGCAGACTGAAGAAAATAGCGGGAAACGATAATGGCTGCGACTGGCCGCGCTGCGCGCGCATCGCTGGCATTCGTCACGTACGCCACGTCTATCTTATAGCCATATTTATCTACAATGCTTGGATTTTAAATATATTATTGTAATAGAATTAAACTATAGCGTTTCTAGAAGTCGTATGATTAAAATGTACTAAACAGTCAAACTTTGAAATTTTAAAAAAACTACTAATTTTACTTATTTTGTACTATGTTGCGCGACCGGAAGATATGAAACAAATGTATAAAAAGTGCATATATATTGATTTTACATACTTTTAGTAGTTAATTCATGGGATAAGAACGCAATTAAAACCATCTGGCGTGCTTAAAAAAATAATGAAAAATTAAGGTTTTTCACAATTTTTTGCTAACTTCGATGGCATTGCGCGACCGGAAGACAAATTAATAAAAAAATAATAATTAGTGCTTTTTTCATGTCTATACCAATGGCAACTTTTGCGCACTATAGCGATCTGAAATTAAAAAAAAAGTTTTTTTCGAACCACCCTAATATCCAGTTAGTTTTGATTTTTTGCTTTGCGGTCATTTATTGTAAATTAAAGGCTAATTTAGCCTGGATACACGACTTAATTTTATGAACATGCCTGAACTGGCATGCGAAGTCAGCATTTGACATTCAAACGCCATAGCGCTAGTCGGTTGGCTATCTTATCAGATTATATTTACGAAGAAGTAATTAAATAAACATAAAAAGTTACTTTTTCCTAATGTGCACTGAGAAAAATTTCTGTAACTGACATCTATAATCTAAATTATGGCTCTAGAAAAAATAGTTCCATGTCATCCTCATAAATTCTAATCCCCTTTGAAGACAGTTCTAAAAACCACTATTAGAATTCTAGAGCGTTTGCCTATGTTATAGTGATCAAACTTATTTAAAAATCTCTGCAAATAAATGCGAATACAAGAGGGCGGCGGGGGGGGCGGGTTCAGCCATTATAATCTTGTTTTATGACCCAGTCCTAGAAAATCAAGCGACAATTTTTCGCAATACAAAAGGTTCAGAATATTGTTTCACCATCTAGAAATGTGTAGACTAGAAACTCTCGATCAGTTCCTCTATGCAGTTTAATATCGTGCCTTATACGCATAGCTCGGAAATCTATATTTCTAGTTAAGAGATTTAGAAAATGATTACTTACTGATTATAGATGAAGGCAGTATGTTTTTCTCTGACTGTGAGGATTTTTTCTTTAATTTACCTTACTCCAAAAAAAAAAAAAAAAAAAAAAAAAAGAAAAAAAAAAGAAACCTACCATGCACTTTGTTATGCATTTGGATATTTTCAGAACTTCTTTAAAAAACAATACCTAAAGATAGTAATCTACATGAATAAAAGAAAGTGTATCTGACTCTCGCATAGAAACTAAACTAGCTTGGATTCGGGGGAAGCATATCATGGAGCTTTTTTCGATTTTGGAGATTGATTTTTTTTTCAAATAAATTTTCTTCAATTTTTCTCTATTTATTTTTTTAAATATGCTTGTCTGGGTGTGCTCAGACCAGTGATCTAAAATATCCCTCTACGAAATTGCATAGAGGGATATTTTTAAACCTTTAGGGGTATACACCGCATCGAGATTTTCAGATTTTTTAATATGAAAATTTTATTTATTTTATTTATTTATATATATATATATATATAGGTTTTTTGCTACCTGACCGTATGTGTGCAGTCTGACACTCATTCGACTGGTTGTAAAATTAACAAAATTTGGGAGAGGGTATCTGATTATTAATATTTCAATTATTAATATCTTATTAACCGTTTAACGTTCACTACTTAATTTATTTTAAAAATTACTGAACTAATTTAAAAAATGGCTTTTAGACACATAACTGATCATAAATATTTAAAAAATAAAAAATTAGCATTGTTAAATTTCCAGAAATAATTCGGTTTGAAACATCTGTAAGTAAACCTTATTAAATTCAAATAATATTTAATTTAATAAATAAATCACTTTATAAGTAAACATTATCGACAACAAAAACTCGTAAAAGTTGCATAGATCCAAACATTTCAATTTATTCCGGAGTATTTTAACCCTTTGCAGCGCAAGGTAATTCGGATCATTTAAAATACACTGCCGCCGGAATTTACGAACATAATTAAAATAGAAGGAATTTTAAATTTTCACGTTAAAAAAAAAGGGCTTTTTCTGCTATGTTATAAATGTAAATTTTTGCTAAAATTTTCCGGGATGAGTTTTTGCACTTGAGAATTAAAATAAAATCTTTTTGTAAAAAAATAGAACCGACTCCAAAAAGGAAATACTATTCAAACAACTAAAAATGAAAGAAAATTGGCAGAAAATGGAGTTGTAAATTGCGCCTAAAAGTATAAAATAATTTCCTTCGCCAAACAACCTATAACACTACAATTAATCATAACTTTTGAAATCGGCGCAAAATTAAATAAAATTTAATTAGTTTTTAAATGTTTGTCTTTAGATAGGTAGCAACAAATGCTGTTTTCTCGAATGACCCATTTTCATGTTTCCTTTATTATTTTATCACTGTATACAATTGGTCCATTAGTAGTATCTACAAAGAACAGTGAACATTCTTCACAATGCGGTATTTATGTTTCTACGAAGTTAGAGTTTCCTTTGCAAATTCGGTATATCTCTGATAACTATGATCCTTGGTGGCTTTTGGATTTGGCGATCAAAACGTAAGGCAAAAATATACACGCAAGATGTATATTTTCATAATATATATTGTACGATGTGTTGTTTCATGTTCTTGATTACTCTCTTGATATGCCTTATCAGAATAATCATGATATCCCAAAGGAATTAAATATGTTTGCCAGATAATTTTGCGATTTTTCTTTCACCAAGGACGTCAGATACCAGCATCTTCGCCAACTTTTGCTGCTTACGAAATCTTATTTGTTTTCTTGAATCAAAGTAGTTTTCGGCTGCGTTTTGCAGGTAACAATGTGGGATGAGTATTTTGAATAGGATTTGATTTTTGTATTGAATAAAGGTATAAATTTTTATTTAATTTTGCGCCGACTTCAAAAGTTATGATTAATTGTAGTGTTATAGGTTGTTTGGCGAAGGAAATTATTTTATACTTTTAGGCGCAATTTACAACTCCATTTTCTGCCAATTTTCTTTCATTTTTAGTTGTTTTAATAGTATTTCCTTTTTGGAGTCGGTTCTATTTTTTTACAAAAAGATTTTATTTTTCTCTTTTCAGTGAAAACTTATTTATATAGGAGAGCATCAGAAGACGTTCGACGGAAGTTTCACAAATCACAACTTCCAAGAAAAGTGACATTACTCAAAAAATGGTTTATGTCACTGAAAAATACAGGAAATTCACCCAATGTTATTCTAGTCAAGTTATTTTTAAGTTAATTTTTCTCAAATGCTGCATTTATAAGTTGTGCCACTTACTCTTGCCTTTATCGGATATGAGCAAAAAACTATCTGTTGAACGAACATGCGATAAATTAAAAAGTCTTTAGAAATGTAAAGAACGGATACGCTGTATTCGTAACCAAAAATTCTGTTAGGCATATATATTGAACTTTACAGTGAATACGCTGCGCTGGAAATTGCGCAGCGTAAAGTTCAAACACTGAGTTAAATATGCATTGCAGCTGACGGACAGAAGTTTCAACATCGATACTTACATACTGCTTTTACCAGTGTAGCTGCATGCGTTCAGCAGTTAGAGTGAGAACAGACTTTTGTGAGTATCCTGTAATTTGTTTTGTTTATATTTTAATAAAATCATAATGAAACCTATTTCAGGCCAAGATCATTACGACAAAAAAAATAAATAAAAATATTACAATTAAATCATCTCTTACGAAGTTATAAGCTAACAAATTTCAACAACAACAACGAGAAACATGGTTTGTATTGAGAACCTCTTCCTTTATGAAGTCGGTTTAAAACGTCTATGCGTTAATCGATGTGACCGCTTACAATAACCATACTTTGAATTTTACATAGCATAAATGTCACCCTCTACGCTACAACGTATGCAATGTCGTTCAAGTGTGAACAAAATAGGAAATTGTGAACAAACAAATGCACGTTTTAAGCGTTCTGTTTTTAGCATTAATGTCTAAACTATCTTTGCGTACTCGATGATGCTCTGCAATTTTATAATTCAATTTTTTCTCCTGTCTTGAAACGTTTCCGTGATAGAATCGCTAACCCCACTCTTTCCCACCAGGTGGCGCTTTAGGCGCTTGAATCACGTAGCACATGTTCACTTTACTGTACCTACATACCAATTGTATGACAATAGCTGCACCTGTTCAGCAGTTAAAAGTGTCGGGACTGACTTTTTTGGGCACCCTGTATTTTCGTTTGTTCGTAAAGATCTTACAAATCAGACTATTTCAGACCAAGATCTTTACAATAAAACAAAAATGTCAAAATCGGATCATCCGTTCAGAAGTTATGAGCTAAGAAACAAAAACAAAAACAAAAAAACATACGCTTTGAATTGAGAACTTCCTCCTTTTTGAAGTCGGTTAATTACATCATCTCTTACGAAGTTGCAATCTTATAAACACCAACAACAACACATAGCTGGAATTAAGAACGCCCTCCTATCTAAAGTTGATCAAAAACGACTTTGCACTAATCGATGTGACCGCTTACAGTAACAGTACTTTGAACCACAGAGTATACGTGTCATCCGCTACGCTGCAAAGTGTGCAACGTAGTTCAAGTGTGCACAGTGTAGGAAATTGCGAACAAACAACTGCACGTTTTAAGCGTTCTATTTTTAGCAGTAATGTCTAAAAACTGTCTTTTCGTAGTAAATCGATGATGCTCTACAACTTCGTAATTAACTTTTCTCCCATCTTGAACCGTTTTTGAGATAGGAGCGCTAATTCCGCTGTTTTTCACCAGATGGCGCTTTATTTTCTTTAGGTTGTAAAGATGTTATAATGGGACCTACTTCAGAAGAAGAACTCTACAACAAAACAAAAAGTATCAAGTAACCCTATTTTGAACATAGCGTATGTCTCACCAGCTACGCTACAACGTGAGCAATGTAGCTCAAGTGTGTATAGTGTAAGAAATTGCGGAAAAAAAAATGCACGTTTTTAGCCTTGTATTTTTAGCACCAATGTCAAAACTATCTTTTCGTACTAAATCGATGATGCTTTGCAATTTTATAATTCACTTTTCCTCCCTGTCTGGAACCGTTTCCGAGGTAGGAACGTTAGCATGAATGTATAAACTATCTTTTTGTACTAAATCGGTGATACTCTTCAGCTTTGTAATTCACTTTTTCTTTAGAACCGTTTTCGAGATAGGAACATTTTCCACCAGGTGGCGCTGCAAGCGGTTTAACCTTGTACTGCATGGGCACTTTGCCATACTTACATACCATTTTTATCACTATAGCTGCAGCCGTTTAGCAGTTAAAAGAGTTGGGACTGATTTTGTTGGGCACCCTGTATTTTCTTTAGATATTACAATGGGACCTATTGCAGACCAAGACCTTTTCAACAAAACAAAAAGTATCAAAATCGAAGCATCCGTTCAGAAGTTATGAGCTAACAAACATAAAAAAAACATACGGTTTGAATTGAGAACCTTCCTTCTTTTTTGAAGTCGGTTAATTAGGTGTTCCATCAGCGGGAACACTCGACTGAAAGGGTTAAATAGTAGTGTCTGAAGTAATATATATATATATATATATATTAACAATTTTATTAAAAATACTAGCACATTCTAGTGTATTTGGTATCTATTATAAATTTCATATTTTCTTGTCCAGCACTTAAAATTCAGAGTGACACCATGGCAATCTATCTTAAGCAAAATATTTCGACCAGGGATTGCCCGAAATGTATCGGTGGTCAAGCAATTATACATTAAGCTATCTGCCTCAGGTAGACCCAGGCTACATTTTACTTTAACATCTATGTATATTAAAAATATACTCACAGAGATGCCAACTTCTAATGACAAAAAAGCAGGAGATTTTTTAAAAGAAATCAGGAGACTTTTTCTAACAAGAAAGTTTGTAAGAAAAATGAGTAAAATAATGCAAATTTAATTTTAAGTAAATCTTTATAAGCTTAGGAGGTATGTACAAAGCATCCGTATTAAAATTAAATGAATAATGTGTGTTTCTTGCAGTAAAACAAACTATTAAAAAAAAAAAAAAAAAAAAAAAAAAAAAAAACCTCAGACATACAGTTGTTTAAAATGTAAGTCAAAATAGACAGATTTGATCATTCTGCTCTTAATATAAAACAATAAGGATATTAATTATCTTTGTAAATTGTAAAAGAAAAGGTAATAAAGAAATGAAAATATGAGCTATATTCTAACGAAATTTGAATTCTTTAAGTTTTCAATAGTTATGGTATTTAAAAAAAAAAAAAAAAAATCTTTTAATAATAAGACATTTTTCATTATGTAAAAATGAAAGTTAAAAATTTATTCATAGCAAAAATTAGTTTCAAAGCATTGTATAATAATTCACATTCGAACTGAACTTGATAAATTGCAGGGAAGATAAATTTCAATTTTCTTTTACATTTTTTTACCCAATCCCACAAATTTGAAGCATAAATTATGCTAAGAGGGATAGATAAAAATTACATCAGAAAAGCAGGAGAAATGAGTGGAAAATCAGGAGCATGGAAAAACAAGCAAAAATCACGAGACTCTTGCCAAAAGCAGGAGACTTGGCATGTCTGTACTCATATATAAATTTAAAATTGCTTTGGAATAAGAAAAAATATCAAAAAATTTTACGAATTATTCAGCATTTGTGAAAATTTCGCCTTATATAAAATTTAGGTTCTATGAGAAAAATGTGCATCAAATTACTCTTTGCTTTAAAATATTATGGAAACTTTTACCAAATAAAATTACGTACTTAAACTAATAAAGTAACTATTTATCCATTAAACAGAAATTTCTATTAAAATATTGCAAACAAATATTTCTTACATATCCGACAAAATAGGGTGAGAAAGGGAGTGTATGTTATTTCATGCGGATAAACATAGAACTAACAAGTGGATGTAATTCTAATAATGCTCGTTGGAGTATTCAAATTAGATAAATGGGGATTAATTAACTACGGGAAACAACTAATTGTCAAAAGTTCAATTAAGTTTACAAATAGGAAATTAAGTGGGGAAATATTCCGTAAGATTCAAGGGTCCGGAAAATCCCTTGCAAGACGTTAATTTTTATCTTGTGTTTTAATTGATTATATGGTATCACAGCTACCTCTCTTAAAATAGGTGAAAATTCCAAACAAGAAAAATTCAATTGATTTATAGACTGTACGGATAATTATGTGTTAAATAGCATTAATCACCATATTGTTTAAAAAAAGAAAATAATGATTTTTATCGCGGCATTATGAAATAGAATAACAATTACTATTTATAAATTACAGATTTTTTTTTTTTTTTTTTTTTTTTGCTTCAGATTATTTTAGGTTTATTTGACACCACGAACATATTTTTTATAAATATATATATTTTTTCTTAACATTAATGTCAGATATTGTATTTATCAGAAGTTAATGAATTATTAGAAAGAAGATTATAAAAGACAGAATTTTAGCTATCCGATATAACAGAAGATGGCAGAAAACAAAACAGTAGCATTTAAATTTTGAAATATTTTACTGAAAATCAAATAAAATTAAGAATATAGTACAAGTACAAAAAATTAAATACTATTTATGGAAATTGTAATTACGCAAATATTTTACGGATATATTCTTTTAAATTATCATGATGCAAAAGAAAGAAATATTTAAAAGGGTTGGTTTTGAATGGGTTTAACGTCGCAGTAGAGCTATGCACTCGATATTTGGCGACAGTCTGTTATCCCCCTGCAGGGGCGGTTCTAATACATGTGATGATGCATTTGATCCCCCATAGAAGGAAAGGCCTCCTTACTTCTGTAATCCCCAGATGTATTATTTTTAAGGGACATTGTAGTTATTTCAGCCACGGCACATAAATGGCATTTTTGAACTGATTTCATTATAAATTCATGAGATGATATCGCTGGTTAGAAGTTAAAAATGTAGTTATATTATTCTCTTTGACTGTGGTTTATCGATTTTATAAATGAGAGTTATCCAGAAGGTAATTTTCAGAATGGCTCGTAAAAAAAAAAAAAAAAAAAAAAAAAAAAAAAAAAAGCCCAATCTGAAAAAGTTCCGTGTGAATTCTCACTTTTCTTTTTCTTTTCTTTTCTTAATTTCAAACTTTTAATTGTATGTCTTTGTAAATAACTGAATGTATTTGTGCATTGATATTTTTTTATATATATCTGAATTACAACATAAATTAGGTACAATATATAAATAAACTAGCAGACCCGGCCACGCGTTGCTGTGACTAAGTTATACGTTGAATTATACGGCTGTAAACTATTTAGTACAGTCAAATTATTATTTACGAACAAAGACGAAAACGTTGTAGCCGATGTAAAAACCCACAGGGTTGAGATTTGAAACTTAGGTCAAAATTTGGAAGCGATTGATAAAAATTTTCGTAGTGTTGATATTAAGCACAAATTAATTTTATTGTAGGGTCCTATAAATTTTAATGGAGAAGTGATATATATTATTTCTAATGCTACTTTGGATAAAATTGCTAAAATGACTAATATATAAATTAAATTCTATTAAAATAAAAGTATAAAAGAAACAGACGATTTTAAAATCAATTTTTATGGAGGAGTGAAATATAATATATGCTATAATGGATAATTTTACTATAAAATGACCTCATCATTTTAAATATTTTAAAGAGGGCAACAGCTGTAGTTATAAAAAGGAAAACAATAAGGCTAAACCAGAAAAATAAGTGAATTTGATAAATATTTTAAAACTTTAAAATTGGAAATCTTATGAAATATTGGACATTTAAAGTAAATACATGTATCATTTTAAATAGAAAAAGATTTTGGAAAAGTTTAGTGTATTTTAACGAAGTGATGAGAAGTTTTTGAGTATGTTAAAATTTTAATAGTAAATTCAAGTTAATAAAGATGGGAAACATTGAGGATTAAGATGAGAATAATTATAAGATTAAAAAAAAAAAAAAAAAAAAAAACTTTTTATATACCATGCTTTTAAATTTTAATATACTAGAAATATACTAATTAAAAGGAAAATGATAAATATTCTATCATAGTTTGAAGTCAAATTTGTTTTCAAATGTCTAAATAAAATATCTGATGTAAGATACTAATATTTTGCAGCGGAATAGATTTCATTTCTGTCATCCTTGGCGAAAAAAAAAAGAATATCGCCAAATTATCTGGCAAAAATATTTAATTCCTTTCAAAAATCATGGTTATTTTAACAACTTATATTAAAAGAGTAATGAATAATATGAAACAATATTTCGTACAATACATATTACATGTCATACATACGTACAATGAATAATACATATTACATTTCGTACAATGCATACATCTGGCATGTATATTTTCGTGTTACGCTTTTGATCGCCAAATAATAATAATAATAATAATAAAAGCCAAGGGCGACAGAGTTTTGAAATTTAAAATTAAAATTTTGTCAATTTGACAGCAAAATAATTCAATCTAACACCCGCGATAACTAATACATATCTATACCCAAATATAAGGATTAAAATCGGGAAATAAATTTCCTCGATTTTTAATAATTTCTTACAAAAAATCCAGTGGGCAATTAACATAGAAAATCTTTTTCTTGGCTGCACAGACGGTCAGTGAGTCACACTTCGCTTGCGTATAGAACTCATAGATATAGTATAGCATATATAGAATAGAGTGATCATTGGGGAGAAAAAAGTTATTCCTTTTCATTTGGGAAAAGACGACGTTTTTACCAAAATATGGCCGTCTTTCCCCGAGTGAATACACACGGGAATACATACAAATATTTTAGCAAATAAAATTTATGAATAATTTATTCGCTGAATGGAAGACTCCAGATACAGTTTCAAATTCATATTTCTTTCTTTCTTTTCTTTTCTTTTTTTTTTTTTTTTTTTTTTTTTTTTTTTCAATACCACTTAATGGCTGTTTCCAAAGCTTTTTTTTTTTTTTTTTTTTTTTTTTCGGCATCAAAAATCTTTGTGCGATAACATGGGGATATGAGATCTATATATATTACTATATCTATGATAGAACTACATTAGCACTTTATCAATGTGTATAAAATCTTTAAATTGATTATGACGTCAATTTTCGTGAGATGCATAATTTAACTTTTTATAATTTTTTAACGTTCACGTTTGATTAAATGTATTTATTTTTATGTCGAAAGAAAATGAACTCGTATTTTTTTTTTTTTTTTTTGGCAACAATTAAATTAATGGAACTTACAGATATTTTGGAGCAACTTTAATAAAGGTCTATAATTAACAAATAATTGCAATAAAACAATATTGTGACAATAAATTGAGATAAAAACTATCCTATCTCTCAAGTTGGACCAAACTGCACACAGTGTGCAAAATTTCATTAAAATCGGTTCTTTAGTTTAGGAGTTTAGCCCGGACAAACATCGTGACACGTAATTTATATATATATACAGATAAATAAAATTTGTAAATAATGGGTTAAAAAGAAAAAAAAAATCGATACTGTCCGTTTCGATGCTGATTAGTATTAATTTTCTTTTCTTTTTCTTAAAAAAAAAAAAAAAAAAAAAAAAAAAAAGTTAGAGTTTGATGAAATTCTGGCAAGTTTAGTGCGGAAGACTTATTAGTTTTTTTTTTTCTTTTTATTATAACATCGCTTTCAAATTATTCAATTATATTTTCGATTTCGATAAATGTCCAACTATCGTAAAACTAGTATTTTAAAAATCCGTAGATTGAGACTAATAGTACTCCGTCCTAAAATATATATATATATATATATATATATTTGCATGGAAATGTTTATTACAAGATATACAACAATATTTAAGATACTTTTCAACAAAATAACCATCGTAATTGGTCTTTTTGGTGCATTAACCAGAAATTTTCCTCATATGCCTGTAATGTATTTGAATACTTTTCCGCGTCTCAGGACATAACTGTTTAGACGAACATCTCAACAGAATAGGCATATTGGCTAATAGCCTTATGTCCTCCTTATAATATACACACCATGAATAAACAGCATGTACTCGTCTATCCGAGCCTTGACTCTACAGAAAAGAGGAGATGTTTGCCAACTGTACTTGTAAAGCAACGGAATAAGCACCGCAAATTCCTAGCTTTTCTCTTACTAAATTAAACTGTATAAAAGCGGACGCCAATACTACTTATTTACACTTTAAAATTATTAAAGTAGCATATCTTATGCTCGTATAATAATTCCCTATAACATTAAACATAAGAAAATTATTCCTACGGTAAAAAGTAGTTCACTAAAATTAAGAACTCAAACTATATGAAAAAAATGCAAATAACATCGTTGCTGACTTTATTCTGTTCTATTTCTTGAATTAAAAAAAACAAAACAAAACCATGGATGCCACACGCATCACATAATCTTTACATTTTAACAAATTTTGAAGATAGCACGCGCTCATATTTTACATAAAAATTAAAAGCATTAAATTCATTTAACTCTTTTTTTTTTTCTTTCACATATTGTTCAGCACGTGAACTTACAAAAAATAGAGGATAAATAATAAACAAATTTATACACTGAAATTGAAAATGGCTCAGTTATAACATCCTGCCACCTTTTGATTATAGGTTATCATCAAAACCAAATGTTGCAGGTGTAGTTCTCAATACATTAGTCTTTCAGGGACTTTAATTCTCCTTCCCGCTTTGCTATATCTGACTGGTTCCTCTTCTGAAGTTACAACGGGTCTAACAGTTTGAGTAGAGGTTTCCTTTGAATGGTATGCTTCTTTCAGTTTTGAACTATTATTTGATGATGTTACTTCTAAAGGATATAATCTTTGAATAGGTCGTAAAAATTCATGTTGCGAAGTTTGAACCTTTACAAGTCGAACTTTCTTATCTTTTCCAGGAATAAGCTCTGTGATACGGCCTAGTGGCCAGTGGATTCGTTTCTTGTTGTCAGATCCAATTAATACAATATCTCCGACAGCGATACCTTTTTCTGGCGGTTTTCTATTTGCTCGCTGTATGAGAGCACCCAAATATTCGGATCTGAATCGATCTCTCAAAGCTCTGAGTAGGGACTGCCTGTATCTCAGCCTCTTTGCTAAAGAATCTTGTTCAACTGCATCAACATCTGGAAGCTGAATTTCGTGAACATCTTGAAGAAACATAGATGGGGAGATAGGCTTTAAAGTCGCATCTTCAGAAAGATATGTTAGAGGCCTTGAATTCACTACACTTTCAACATCAGCTAGTTGTCATTTCTTCGTACGTAAGACAGGCGCGTCCTAAGACTCTTTTAAGAAGGTCTTTTATTACCCTAATCAGCCTCTCCCAGAAGCCACCCCACCACGCCGCCGTTGGCGGGTTAAACTTCCAGTCTATGGAGTTGACAGACCCATAATTTTGAATACGTTGCCAATCTAAGCTTCTCAATAAATTAGCTGCGCCAACAAAATTTGTTCCGTTATCACAGTAGATAACAGAGCATCTTCCTATGCGAGCCACAAACCTTCTCAAACCCATCAGAAATGCATCTGTTGAGGCAGAGGTCACTAGCTCTAGATGAACAGCTCTGTATATAGCACATGTGAAAATCAAAATCCAACTCTTCTTATCATTCTTAAGATACAAAGGACCAGCCATATCCATGCCTGTAACTTGAAATACGGCAGAAACTTTTACTCTGTTTTCAGGTAGAGGAGCACTAGATGTCCATAAAGCCCTTGAACCTTTTACAAATCACACAGCTGGCTAACACAAGCTTTACACTATTTCTTCCGTTGAGGATCCAATACCTTTCTCTAAGCAAATTTAAGAGGATTTGTAACCCCGCACGACAGTTCTTTACATGAATATAAAAAATAAGTCGCTTAGCAACTTCATGCTTTGAAGGGAGAATTATGGGATGGAGAAAATCTTCACTATCTTTCCTGTAAGTTATTTTAGTCTTCAAACGAATGACATGTTGCTCATCCTTACAGGTTTGTAATGTCTTCAATCTTTCATCATTTTCCGAAGAGAAAGATTCTTTTTGAACCATGCGTAGAGTTTTTATCTCAGCTACCCGAAATTCAGTAACCGTCAATTCGCCTTTACTTCTCTTTTCAGGATTTAAACAATTATGCTTAAAGCGAAGAATCCAAGCAACTAAACGTATGATTTTTTCATAACTTGAAAAGTAGCGGTAATACCAGATATTGTTGGATGGAAATTCAGGTTTCGTCAACATACAAGTAGACTTTGACCTTTCTTTCTGAATTTCTTCCTCATTCCAATCTTCATCGGAAGTGTTCATGTGGTTTCTAAATTCTGCTGAATATTTCATCCAATGTGGGCCCTCCCACCATCTGATTAAAGTTAATTGCTTAGCCTTACAGCCTCTAGACGGCAAGTCTGCTGGATTCTTCTCACTTGGTATATGTTTCCATGATGAAGGACTGCTTAATTTCTGAGTCTCTTGAACCCGATTTCGGACAAACACAGACCAGCTCTCATTTCTTGATATCCAAGCAAGCACTGTTGAGGAATCGCTCCAGTAATATCTCTTCATTTCCTGCCAACCCAAAGCATCCACAACAGTTTTCGCCAAACGAGCGCCAATAGTAGCTGCTAATAGCTCCATCCTTGGTACAGTCGTATTCTTTAAAGGCGCAACTCGGGACTTGGCAGCAAGCAGAATTATTTCCCCTTGATCTTCTTTTTTCTATCCTCAAGAATACTACTGCTGCGTAAGCATCTTTACTTCCATCAATGAAAGTATGAATTGTGCATGCATGTAAGTTTTCTGGAGTGATCTGGATATATCTTGGGATCTTAACATCATTTAAATATTTAAGTTCTTGGAACCATAATAGGAATTCTTTTTGTAAATCACCAGTTATTTCGTCATCCCAATTAATTCCTAATTTCCAAGCTTTCTGTAACATCAATTTAGGATAAAGCATCACCGGAGCAGTAAAACCAAAAGGATCAAAAATTTTATGAACTGCCGATAACATACTTCGGTTGGTAATCCTTTCTGTGTTGAAATCGCTTCGCCATTTCATGTTGACTATTAATGTATCGGAAACCTTATCCCAAATCAGACCCAATACTTGAGTTTCCTTCTGGTTCGACGTTTCATCGTGATCACCAGTGCATTCCCACTGTCTTAAATCAAAACCACCATTTGCCATTATTTTCTTTGAGTCCGAGATAAATTTCTTTAGATCTTCTTCACTGTGCACACTAGTGGCGACATTGTCTACATAAAAACTATGCAAAAGCCTTTGCTTGAAACTTTCCTCAAAACTTGCACTATTTTTGATGTGATATTCAATTACTGATGATAAAAGAAAAGGGCTACACTTTACACCGAAAACGACTCGTGCATGCCTAAATACTCTAAGTTTCTTCTCTTTTAGATCTTTCCACCATAGAAATCGTAGGAAATCTCTATCCTTTTCACAAATGCTAATTTGAAGAAACGCTTTTCTAATATCAGCGGTTACACCAAATTTTCTTTCTCTGAAACGTAGGAGAATATCTGGGATAAGCTCAATCGAATTTGGGCCACACTGCAGACACTGATTTAAAGATGGATGGTTGGCCAACTTTGCTGAAGCATCGAAAACCGGACGGATAGGTGTTGTACTACTGGTCTCTTTAATAACTGGGTGATGAGGTAAGTAATTACCATAAGAGTTCACTTTGGTAGCAGGAACTTCTTCTATGATCCCTTCATTCAACCAGTCCATAAATATATTTTCATATTTTTCGTACATGTTCTTAGATAATAACTTAGAAGTTGTACTTTCCAAACGTCTTACAGCCAAACTCAAGTTATCTGGTAATGCAGATGTGTCGTCAGCCCAAGGAAGACAAATTTCGTAACGACCATCCTTGTTAATTTTTACTGTCTCTAAGAAGTGTTCCTTTGTTTGACGATCAATCTCACTTTTAGATTTCTTTTCTATAGTATCTGTTATTCCGATCAAGTCCAATCTCCATAAGTTTGAGATATCAGTTTCATTTACAAACAAAGACGTCACCATCATTGCTAAATTATTTGTTGAGACTTCGGTGTGAGGCGCTTTGCCCATCAATGTCCAACCAAGGTATGCTTCTATGGCAACAAGACCAGATGTCAATACTTTTCTTTTGCCAGTTAACATCTTTCCCATAATATCAACACCAATCAATATTTCGATAACTTCACGGCAATGACTTACATCAGATAATTCGATTCCATATTCTTTCAACTCTTTAATCCACGGACCATTAGTGACCGGTTGAATGTTTTCACATATAGTAATTTGATCCATCACTTCAAAATTACAGGTGAACTTCTCCTTCATATCCTTAACCTTTATTCTATAACAATTATGTTGGCATTCCTTTGTTGTAAATCCGTCAAACAATGAATGCATCATTTTTTCTTGACGAATGGGAGTATAATTCATCTCTTCTGCTATACCTTTCAAAATATAAGATTTTTGGGATGCTGAATCTAACAATAAACGAACTGTTTTTTGCTTGTTTTCGGAGATGAGTTTCACTTTTAAGGTTTGAAGGAATACTTTAGCACTTTGCTTATTAAAATTTGTCATGTTTACTTCACTACTGACTGAATTTTCTTCAACCTTTTCTTGTGCAGTTTTACCTTGAGAATCACGCAAATCGCACATCAAAGGCACATGCTTCTTAGAACAGATAATGCATCTTAAAACTGCTCGACATTTTTTCACTGTATGATTAGGTAACAAACAAGCGAAGCAGCAATTTGTATCCTTTACAATCTTTTGTATCTCAGTTAAACTCAATTTTCGAGCTGAAAAGCATTCAGAGCTCAAATGTTTGCCTTGGCAAAAAATACATACCCTTTTGAAATCTAAAGCAGAAGACGTTGTCAATAAACCTGCAGTTCTCGATATCTTATTTCGCATATAGTCTGCACTTGCACTGTTTTTCCTTTTAGAATATTTATTATCTTCACGCTTTGTCAAACCGAAGCCCGCCAGAGCTAAAGATATTCTCTCTTCACCTTCTACTTCCGTTTTCAAAAAATGCATCAGATTATTCAACCTTCTTTTAGCATCCGTATTAGAAGAAGAGAGATTCGAGCGATTCCAGGCCTTCAAAAAGTCTGCTGGGAAACAAGACTCAACCATAGGGTATAAAATGGAGGCATATTTATCAGTGGTAACACCTAATGTTTCTAGCGCCCGTAAATATGACTCAAGCTTATCATATAATGAAGTTAATGCAAATCTACCTTTTGTTTGCACAGATATTATCAATTTCAATAACTCTCGTACATACACTTCTACTAGAATACATACACTTCTTCCCTGCCAAAACGAGCCTTTAAACTTTCCACTGCCTTTGAATAATTGGCGCCAGTTGGCGGGAAACTTTCAACAACTTCTCTTGCGCGTGAACCAGCGATTGTTGCTTGTACTAAATACTGGAACTTGTCCTCTGGGGCAATCTCATCATCTTTATCGATTTGTTCAAATTGGCTCCAAAAAGGCAACCAATCCTTAATTTCCCCGCCAAATTACCTAAATTCCAGCTTAGGTAAAGTAAATTTTCGTCTCATAGTACTATTTTCATAATTACTTAAAATAGCATCAGTTTGAATTTGCGCAGATGATTGTATTCTCGCCAATTCTAAATCATGATTCAATCTTAATTTCTCTTTCTCCAGTTCTGCTTCTTTTTCCAGCCTTAATGCCTCAGCTTCTTTTTCTAGCTTTAATGCCTCAGCTTCTTTTTCTTTTTCAGCTTGTTTTTCTTCTTTTAAAGCTTGTTCTTGTTTATCTTCTTTCAATTTTCTTTCCGCTATAGCATTTTCTAAGATACTTTCACAAATTTGGGATCCTTTTCATACTCTTTACTATTTAAAATCAGCTCTTTTAAGCTTGCTATTGTGAACGTCGAAGGCAAAGTCTCTCCAATTTCTTCGGCTACCCATTTCAGATCTTCTTTTTAAAATCCTTTAACGGTTTTAAACATCTTTTTAATCTTAATCAAAATAATTTTACTTCACTTGAAAGGTCCTGTCGCAGGGGCTCCAGTATTTTTATGTAAAGCAACGGAATAAGCACCGCAAATTCCTAGCTTTTCTCTTACTAAATTAAACTGTATAAAAGCGGACGCCAATACTACTTATTTACACTTTAAAATTATTAAAGTAGCATCTCTTATGCTCGTATAATAATTCCCTATAACATTAAACATAAGAAAATTATTCCTACGGTAAAAAGTAGTTCACTAAATTTAAAAATTCAAACTATATGAAAAAAATGCAACTAACATCGTTGCTGACTTTATTCTGTTCTATTTCTTGAAATTAAAAAAAACAAAACAAAACCATGGATGCCACACGCATCACATAATCTTTACATTTTAACAAATTTTGAAGATAGCACGCGCTCATATTTTACATAAAAATTAAAAGCATTAAATTCATTTAACTCTTTTTTTTCTTTGACATATTGTTCAGCACGTGAACTTACAAAAAATAGAGGATAAATAATAAACAAATTTATACACTGAAATTGAAAAGGGCTCAGTTATAACAGTACTGGATGGTCAATGTTCTCTTGTCCTAAAGCACTCAATTTCCTTCCCTCTAGACTTTTACGCGATTTTAGTTTTAAGGGGAGTTGATACCCTTCATTTGGCAAAAAATGACGAAGATATCGATTTTCTAATTTTTTGCTTAAAATATACCTTGATACTTCTAGCATATCCTGAAGAAGTTTCGTAAATATCCGAGAACTATAAAATAACATTTAAAGTAGTAATTCAAAAGTAGATTTGGAATATATATATATATATATATATATATTCTAGCTGTTACCCGCGACTTCGTTCACGTGGAAATTTTGATGTGTATGTGTGGGAACTGCCAGTTTGATCATAATATGTAATGTAATGAAACCTTATCATTGTGATGCTTTGCAAAATAGAGTCTGATAAAGTAAACTCAAAAAAATTTGTAAATCACTAAAAGATCTACGGCAAAAATATACAATATATTTTAATTCTAATACCGATCTGTATACAACAATAAATGACTTATTATTTTCCGTCAGCACATGCAGGTTCTGGGCACTTGAAACACGTGAACAACCAACATATAATTGACCGTGTGAGAAGCATGGAGTTCCTAAATGAATGCCTGTCACTTTTAAGGTTTGGCCCTGGGATTTGTTGATCGTCATTGTAAAAGCCAATTTCAATGAAAACTGCAATTTCTTGAAATGAAATGGCAAGTTGTTGGGAATAATGAGTATGCGGGGAACCAAAACGCTGTCTCCTTTAGAAGTTCCTGTAATAATGGTACATTTCATAATATTAATACCCAGCTCTGTGATACGAAGCCTAGTACCGTTGCACAATCTGGTTGCATGAAGGTTACGCATCAGCATAGCTGGAACGCCAACTTTAAGCTCCAACATATGGGACGGTACTACCGTTAACTCCAGAGAGTTGAGAAATTCAACGGGGTAGGCAGTACTATCGTAATCAGCCATCACAGTGTCTATGGATGTGTATAATTTTTAATTACCGGCCGTCATGTCAAAAATTCTTTTGATTATTTTATTGACCCACTCGTTCTTAGGCGATAGCACTTCCCTCTCACACAACCATTCTTCATTACTTATATTAATATTCAAATCGGGAAAGACTTGCATGATAAGTTCGTCTTCTGTAGCCACTGGATGGGAAAATTCTTCGGAAAATTGAATTTTTTCATCTCCGTCCGTTTCTAGATGACCCTCACCAATTTTCAAAAGCTTAATTGCAAAGACACCTGATTCTTGGTCGTTGTACAGTCGGACGCGCATGTTGCATGTAAGATGGAGCTTTTCAATCCTATACCAGAGTGGCAACGCCTTGAGACATACGTTTATTTCATCCGCCGGCGTGCTCTTCACAATAACTGGTAGTGTCTGTCTAAATTCGCCTGCGAGCAAAATGACAACGCCGCCCATCAACGTATGGATGCCACTGAAGTCCTGCAGGCTGAGGTTCAACATCTCTATTGCATGCTTGTGCGACATTGCGCACTCGTTCCATACTATCAACTTGCACTGCAGCAAAAGGTCTCCCCGTCCGCTGTGAAAAATTTAAAATTCGTTCATAGGGATCCTGTACTGAAACAATACTGAGTTGCGGAAGTATATAAACTGGGTCGTCAATTACGAATTTTATTTCGAAACCTTTCTTTGTATGATTTTAGTTCATTATTGCGCAATATTAATCTGGTTCTAATAATAATTTGGTGACTGGTGAATTAAAATTTTAATTATGTGGTGAAATTCATATAAAATTTATGAGTTTCATATTTTTAAGTTTTTTTTTTTTTTTTTAACAAAGACATGATTTTCATTTTCATCTCCCGGCGAATTGTTGAATAATATTTTAGTTCTTAAACAATTTTGGACGGCTTTGCCCGCTTCGCTGTCAAACTTTTTTTTATATAGCTTTAAGGGAAAAAAAAAGAAAGAAAGAAAGAAAAAAACTGAATTCGGTCAAAAGCTCGCTTTGGATTCCCGCTGCTTTCGGCAGTGGGATGTCCTTGCAATCTCCGGTGCCTGTCCACATTGCCTGCAATAACGGCTTACCCGTGGGCTTCCATTTGGGTGCTTATCATATATGACAGTTTCGATACGGACAGTATCGAAAAATTTGAAGTAGTTCTTTTATATCTGAATACCAGTTACATATGAACAACATTATACGTGATGTACATAATATTTCCTCTCAAGTTATTTCCTATATTTATTTGATTTAATCGATCAACCATAGAATGACAGCAATTTCAAGCCACATATAATATTACAATAATCTATGATGGGCTACTTCTATCGCATGAGACAATTATTATTATTATTATTATTATTATTATTATTATTATTATCATTATTTAAGTTTGTGGTTATATATACTTCATGCTTAG